>JAQQPU010012532.1:0-25340 GCA_029168905.1 Artemia sp. Kazakhstan ARC1039 | reverse complement strand
GGAGATCGGAGCCCTTTGGGGTTGTGGTAAGGGACCTCACGGCTAAAATACGACAAAGCACTACTCTCGTGGAACTCAATTCCCACTTAACTCAACCCCCGTGCAACTGAATCCCCCTTGTAACTGAACCCCTGTATAACCGAACCCCCCCCCCGTGCAACTGTATCCCCTTTAACTGAACCCTCGTGCAACTCACCCCTCCATGCAACCCATCCCCCTCAAAACACTTTTCAGCCATTTCTTTTTAAATTGACAATATTTTTCAAACGTTACTTATGTATTATACAGACCACATCGGCGAGGTAAAGCTAGGTCAAGTCACAATGTCATTCTATCGTTACTTTTCAATTAAGCTATTGAATACTTTCTAGCAATGTCTCTTGTAAGCGTCAAATCTATTAAGTATCTGAGCTTATTCTTTGTATTGTTGATGCAAGCATCCCATTCTTTAATTACCCGTGAGGCATTCTTAACCATCGCAATACCTTTACGCAAATATCTTTTCGCAAAAAATTCGCAAATCTCGTAAACTAAAGAAGTAATTACCCTTTTCAAAAACATTAGTCCTTCTATTAATGAACCCATGAAACGAAACCAGTCTTATAGCATCACACAATCTCGCTCCTAGTTCCAAAAATGGAATGCATGTAGCGTTCATAGCAATAGGTTTAAAAACCTATTAGCCAAGTTTAAAAAAAAACCTACTAATCAACTTACAGATGAATGACCACGGATTTAACCTAAAAAATATTCAAATCCTAATCACCAATCAAGTTATGCTCGTTCCTCTTGGCAAAGGTGTAATGACCTGTAGAATAGGACTACCAGAAAAACCGGAAGGAACATAAAGGCTCAGAAATGGTAGTTCCTACTCTACTTATCTGCTGAGTTTAAGTTTAAAATGGCCTTTACTTTTCTTTGAAAAACTTATTTTTCGGAAAATTTTTTAATTAATTTTTAAAATATTGGGACAAACAATCAAACTTTAGCTTAAAGAGGAATGTATTGAGGAGCGGGGCAACCCCTTCAAATTTGGATTAATATCTATTCGTTTTGAGTTTTAATGTTAGCCTACTCCTAACTTTCAGTTAAAAAATACTTTTTTTTTACTTAGTTTCTGATCTTTTTTCAAGTAATACTAATAAATCTGGCTCACCTCCCATTAAATATCCCTCTCCCCCTCGCAGGAAACCCCTCCGTGAAAATTTTCTTCCACGTAAAATACCCCCCCCCCCCAACTGGTAAAATTTCCCTCTAGAATGTTCCATCCTCGCTGAACTCCACTCCCCTTAAATTTTCTTGCGGACGATTCAGCTTAAAAAATTCCCCTTAGCATACTTTCATTTGAAAAAGTCTTTAATGTCTAGTCGTTTTCACCGTCACTCCTAAAAACCCTTCTATGAAATTATTTTTCCAAAAATCCAAAAACGCTGAAAATAGCCCCCGGATAATTCCCCCGGAACATCTCCACATGCAAAAATGAGTTGGCAAAGATCAAAACTTCGAAGAAACGCAAAAACGCGGCATATTACATGATTGGTTAAACCTTAAAAATCTCCAAGTTCTGGAGGTTGGATGTGGCTCAAGGGCCGAGAATTTGCCTGTTTGATGACAGCCATTTATTTATTATATATCTACAGCATTTTAATAGAGCTATTCAGGGTTTTGGAGAACAAAGCAATTGGTAATTAGTGACACAAATTCAAAACAATTACATTTAAAGTGTTTGGTTAGCGTGGCACCATAATTAGGGCTAGTATACCAAGTTTGCAAGACTAGATTATTTAGGTCGACGAAAAAGTGTTGGCAAGGAAGAAGGAGTGCTTTATACCTTGCCCCGCGTAAGTTCAAAGGTTTTCGTGATTTTTCTTGCAATTCCCTATAATCCTTACATGATTCTTGATTTTAATATTTTTGTAATTTAGCCCTCCCTCTGTTTTTGAAGAATTCATTCCCACTCAAAGGCCTGATTGCGACCATAAATCCCATATTGGATTTATATAATATTCTTTATCAGGTTCTTTATCTGATCACTGCGTGAATGGTCCAGGGTCGATTCACGCTGGAATTGACCATAGACCACCAAAGATGAAGCTCAATCGTCGACAAAATACTAGATACCAAGAAAGGCTCGCAGCCGTTGTCCTGACCCAAGTACAAGTAAGTACTGGACTTTACAGCCCCTACCAGCAGTACTAATCTCCAGCTCATAACCCTTCAACCAGGAAGTGTAATGGGGAGCTAGGGGCAAGCCATCCTTTGCTTTTGCACAACCTTCCTGTATACCTTACTCATGTTTATCCAGGTACCAGTTTAGAGCTGGGTCCATGGGCGCCCATATGGGGAGGCAGAGGGGGGCTCCAGTTACCTCTGGCTGAATGATGCTGCCTTAAATTTTATATTTTTGTTTTGAGATTTTTATTATACAGCATTGGAAGTGCCGATTAGACCAGGTAAGCCCCCCCCCTCTAAAATTCAGGTTATGGGCGCCCATGGCTGAGTCAACTCTGGCTGAGCTTACAGACTGACGCCACTGATCCCCGTCCCAAACCAAATGATCAGCAACACCAAAACTCGAACCCTCGTCCTCACGGACAAAGGGTTTCAAGCCTAGCGTGCTTTCAATTCGGCTAAGACGGCTGCATAGAATGCCTTCAAAATTACCTCAGTTAAGTTCCAGTCACGCTATTGTTCTAGTAGAAAATTGATTTACTTTTTTGTATCGTGTTTTCCATGTAAGTAGAAAAAAATAGATTTTGATGATTCCCTAAGATAACTAATCTTTGTTCGACATTTGACAAAAATCTTAGAACAGACGTTTCTTTGAATCTTAAGTCCTTTAAAAACGTGTCCTTAAAACAAACGTTCTTGAGAAAAATGTTTTCACTGAAACAGAATGTCTTGATTAATTGGGAAACAAAAATAAGAACCCAATGCTTTTCCTCGTTAAGACGAAAGTTTTATGGTTTTCTACTTCAAAATTATAAAGCAACAAAAGTATTTCCAATGACTCATTGGCTCACAAAATGCTCAAAATGATTCAAGATGTTGTTAGGACATGTAAACATTGATTCTGGATGACAGTTGGGGAATGACGTAAGAAAAAGAGACTAAAATATCGAAATAAATTGCTGTCAAGACCAAGGTTTTCTTTTTTCAAAGATTTTGAAAATATTCTACATTAGAGATGTAAAAAGAGGTACGGGTTAAATATCCCAACCTAACCCAAGAAGTGGAGTTAAGTTAATCCTAATGAAAAATACCACAATATGTCGAAAATATAACACTTTATTAACAAAATTGTGGAAACTACAACATAGAATTATGGAAAGCAGGCCGCCCAGAACGCATTATATTAAATACCTAAGCTAATTTAATTACCTCTATATATTAAATATTTAATGAAAATATACCTACATCGTAGCTTTTCTCAATGAGATTAAGCTAATTATAACCTACTGCAGAAAGACAAACCGGTTTATACTACGATCAAAAATCTGAATTGGGTCGGGATATTTAAGAAGTGCCTAGAGAGATACTTTTTGAATTATCTTATGGGTATCAATGCAGAATTCGGTCTATTGAAAAGAAAACAGTATAAAAGGCTGAAAACAATTTCTAAAAATCCTTAAATACTTACTTATGTCACTCCTAAAACGTTTCACTTTATTTTGCCACCTCCCCCCTAATGTGCCGATATGCCACCCGAATTATGTATTTCCAATACATTTTTCTGTTTCTTGATTTCGTCGACGTTGCATGAGAAATACATAATTTGGGTTATATATTTCAGGCTAGGGGTGTATTTGAATAAAGTATAAAGTGCTTTTTGGAATGATATAAAGAAGTATTTTAGAGCCTTATAAAGATTTTTCAGAGCTTTATAGTGTTTCCTTCTCAATAGCCCCAATTGTGTATTTGTTCCCTTTTATGCAATTTCATTGGATCTGATTAGTCTTTTAAGGTGGTTCATCTGAAATCATACAGTTTGTCACTGAAATGCATAAAAGCCGTATGCGACATTTTCACAATTCTGAGGCAATTACCAAAACCCTTTGCTAAGCTGTCCAAAAAGAGAGGACCAGCAAGGCGTGTTAAATCACCCTTCGATCCATTTTATCTAAATTACTCTGCACTAGCGGCTCTTTGTGCCTGTCCCTCTCCCCTATTTCCCAAAATTTTTAAAGTCAATTTTTAATAAAATTTTAATTTATTAATAATATTTTACCAATTTGGACCCTCTAGTTTATTTTAATAAAAAAATTAAAAATTAGAAAATGATAATAACCGTTAGATTATTTATTTGAATTTTTGCACCCCTAAAATTCCTGCACCCAGAGCAAGTACCTCCTCTGTCTCCTCCCTAAAACCACCTTTGTTGCTCTGCTGATCCTCCCTTTGAGAACAAATCAGCAAATGCGTTTGCAGATTATCTTAGAAGTGAGAAAATGTCGTATATAACCTTAAGACGCAATAATATTGCTCTAATTGATATTGTTGTTCTGTGGTACCTGACGTTATATCTGAAATCAGCGTAAAAAGCACTGGTTTTTCCTATCAATTTTTCCTTCAAGCCTCAGAAAACAGTTTGGCTTTCTATTTTATGAGGCTTTGTCGAGTGTAATTTTAGAGCAAACGGGGTAAGGTCCCCTTCGTCTGACGAGACCATTCTTTACATTCACACAGAACAGAGATATGCAATATTCATGAATTTTAACAGTAAGCAACACTAACTTCTGTTCAAGGTTGCTGCGGTGGCTGCAACCTAGTAAAGAGCGAACCACATTCCATAGTAACCAAAAGTTGAAAAACGCGCTTTGCAAAAAAACCGCCTGATGAGAAAAGGATTGCCATCTGACAGTTAGTTGGGAATGGTAACTATTATTTCGGTTAATCTTAAAATTAAAAGTTTATTGCGAAAAAATTTAAGGTGGTTTAGGAAAATTTAAGGTGGTTTGTTGTTCTGCAACAGCCATGGGCGCCCATATGGGGGGGGGGGGGGGGGGGGGCAGGGGGGGGCTCACGCCCCCCCCTGGCTGAATGATGCTGCCTTATTTTTATATTTTTGTTCTGAGATTTCTATTATATAGCATTAAAAGTGCCAATTAGATGAGGTTTGCCCCCCCCTGGAATTCAGCTTATGGGCGCCTATGGCAACAGCCCACCCCGGATTTTTATAACAGCCCTGTAACGTCACAACAGCCCTGACAAGATTCCAGCAGCATGCCCTGACAAGATCCCATGATTCCAGGTGTTCCAGTATTTTTTATATGATTAATCGGAGTGTGGTCGGTATAAAACACAAGTAGTAATAATTGGGAATTCTAAGTGGAGCTCCTAATCCGTCCCACATGTGCAATACGGTCACTGGTTCTATTAAAGGAAACACAGCTAGCGACAAACCCTCAAGCTTTAAATAGGTCCATAGGAAAATAGCATAGGATTTTAAACGCACAGATAGGAAAATATCATGGGGTATTTTGAAAACGCATGTCCTACGTGTTTTTTAAACGCATGTCCTGTGTCCAGCTGGCAAGATCCCCGGGATTCCATATGACACAATTTTACTTCAGTATTTCTATATGATTAATCTAACTCCTCTAGTGTGGTCGGGATATTTAACAAGCACCAATATTGGGGAATTAACATGGGAAATCAGATAAATGGAGCTCCTAGTCCCTCAAACCTGTACAATGCAGTCCCTGTTACTAATGTTAGAAGTAGCACGTTTTACTTAATACTAAAAATTTTCTTAGAAGTAACAACTTTTTCCTTAATACTAGCAAAGTTTTGCTTAATACTATCAAATTTGTATTGGAGGTAACATGTTTTTGTAATAGTAATAAATTTTTTCTAATAGCAGCAAGTTTTTCGTCAAAGATAGCAAATTTCTCTGGGAAATAACAATTTTCTGTTCACACTAACAAGTTTTCTGTTTGATCAAGCAAGTTTTTCTTAACACTAACAAATTTGTTGTTAGAAGTAACAACTTTTTTCCTTAATACTAACAAAGTTTTACTTAATACATTCAAATTTCTCTTGGAAGTAGCAGGTTTTTCTTAATAGTAATATATTTTTTCTAATAGCAGGAGGTTTTCCATAAAAGTTAATAAATTTAATAGTAACTAATTTTTTGTAATAGCAGCAAGTTTTCCGTCAAAGATAGCAAATTTCTCTTAGAAGTACCAATTTTCTGTTCACGATAACAAGTTTTCTGTTAGAAGTATCAAGTTTTTCTTAACACTAACAAATTTTTTCTTAGAAGTAACAAGTTTTTTTCTTAATATTAACAAAGTTTTACTTAATACTACCGAATTTTTTCTTAAAAGTAACAACTTTTTTCCTGAACTCAAACAAAGTCTTACTTAATACTATCAAATTTGTTTTGGAAGAAACAGATTTTACTTAATAGTAAGAATTTTTTCTAATGGCGGCAAGTTTTCCGTCAAAGATAACAGATTTCTCTTTGTTGTCACAACTTTCTGTTCACGCTAACAAGTTTTCTGCTTGAAGTAGCAAGTTTTTCTTAATACAAAAAAATTGTTCTTAGAAGTAACGTGGCTTTTAGTAAACGCCATACGGCTCCAATGTTTTATTACATATTTATTATATTTTATTATAAGTTTTCGCAAAGCGGTGGACCCTTTTTATAAGAAAGACATAACAGCAAGCCCTCTCCCCTTGGAATTACCTGCTAGGAGCCATACCTTTCTTCTATCCATAAATTTTTTGTTTTTTTGTTTTTTTATTTGTCGTGTTTTTCACGTTTTATTTTTTGTTTGTTATGTTTTTTAACTGCTTTTTTATTGTTACAATATAGTTTTAAATTTGTTTTTATTATGGGAATTTTATATACAATAAGCAAATTCCTTTAGACATGTTGTTTAGGATGCATCTCTAAAACATAGGTGTTTACACAATTTAAGGACGCCTACTGTCTTTTGTTGCTAAAGATATAAAGAACTCTTAAGAGTAAGAACCCTTCAGAAAGAGCTCGTAATATGGCTTAAATTTACCTCTATTAACAACAACCCCCACCCTGGAATTGTCTGCTAGTTTGGTGGGGCTGCCGTATGTTGTCACAGTGGTGTGAAATATTCATAGTCTTAGCTCAAAGAAATGAGGTATTTTCGTTATAAGATCTTAATATGGCTTAAACTAAGCTTTAATATTAGCCTCTCCCTCTGTAAATAATTCCTAGGAGTCCCATCTTTCTTTACTTTACGCATACTTTTGTTTATATTTCATCCTTTTATGAGCCTTTTAATTTTTTTTCCCATTTGCATAATCCTGTCTTAAAAACGCTGTATTTCGTTAAAGGTTCTGGAAAACAGCTCAATAGGGCTAAATGTCTGCTCAATAGCTCAATAAATGTCTCAATAAATGCTCATAGCTCAATAGCTCAATAAATGTCTGCTAGGAGTTACCCATCTTTCTTTAATTCACGCGCGTCTTTCGTTTACATCTTATCCTTTTATAAGCTTTTTTTCACATTTTGTCGTGTTTTTGAACTTCTTTTCTCTGTTTGTAGACCTGGGCACATCGTATTGAAGTTGTCATAGAAACTTCAGAAAGGGCTAATTCAGTTGCAAATTGCAGGGAATAGTGCCTTTTCAATAGTTGAAAGTGATTGGAGGGCAAACAACCCCGTCCCCTCTCCCATGCCAATCATTTCCCATTTCACATCCCGTAAACATTTCGAGATAGCCATTTTGTTCAACGTAGTTTAAAAGTTCGGAAATTATGCTAATGAGGATGACACCCTCCCAACAGTCCTCAAGGCAAGGGTTGTAATTTATGCCCTGTGAGCATGCAAGATTTTTATAAAAAGGTTGGTCATAGAAGCTTCTGAGGGGGCTCTTATGTACCGTCAGTAAAATCTGATATATTTAAAATACAAAAAATAAAATTCCTTTTTCTAAAGACAATTCCGACAGAAATTAAACGACCCCTAATTGAGTTCAAATACCATTTCCAAGAGTCTAAATTTTTAATCAGCAAAAAGAGAAATTGCATTTTAGCTTCAGTCAAACAATGACGCTAGACGGATTGAAATTTCGCTAAGATCTTTAGTAATAACAAAAATTATAGATACAATGTTTCGCAGGAAGTCTAAGCTATAAGAGTGTGTGAACGTTGGAATCATCAGAAATATTTAAAACAAATTATTGGACGAACAGTCCGCATAATGTAGTGAGTTTGCGAACATAATTAAAAAATAGCGCCCCCCTCCACAGGACTTGGGCCAATCGTGAAAAAGGCTAGTAATGCGCAGGAGTTTTATTTGTATGTGATATAATGAAAAAAACTGTTTTTCGTTTCAATTATGGATTGTCTCTATTGCCATCAACATTATCTTTGAGAGCCAATTTATCCTTGCCTTTGTCGTTGTCTTTTTTAGTGAACCACTGCTGTACACCTAAATATGTAAGTCATAATAAAACTATTGCTTTTCTACTTGTGTTTATTTTATATGTCTATATCTAGTCGCACGGCAGGTAATTAGTTCGCATTTCTCCAAGGTAGCGCTCCCAGGGATCTGATTTCTACATAACATTAGAGGTAATTGACGAGAAGATAATTCGAGGAAGCGAGGTCACGCTCCCGGATTGATAGTTGGAGGATTCCTAACCTACCGCAATTCTGCATTTTATTTTCTCGCTTTCAGCGAGTGGCGCGATCGGTATACCGCTTTAAATCATAATATTACATATGGCACTGTCTTTAGCGCTAGAAGTGGCGCTATCGGAGAACTTATAAGGTGTAAGTTCACAGCTTTAAAGCATAAAATTACATTTGACGCGGTCAATCTTTATTACCAAAATTAACACTAGTATAGTCCTTAAAAGTTTATCGCTACACTTAGGATTGGTAATAAGAAGTTCCAACGCCCTTTTTAAGAGTCAAAGTGATTGCAGGACAAATACCCCCCCCCCCTCGACATTGTATTTTCTCTAAATGCATCTGACAGAAATTTTGAGATACCCATTTATTCAAAATAATCAAAATATCATACAACGAGGCTTTTTGGGGGCAAAACCCAAGAGCCTGGGGGCAAGAGCTGTAAGCTATGCCCCGGGGCGTTTAAGGTTTTCAAGGAAGGGATTGTTGTATACACATTAGAGGAGGTTCATTTGGTTGAAAATTGTAAGTTCTAGCTCCCTTTTAAGACTCAAAAGTGTTGAACGGCAACTAGTCCCACCCATCGACTACCCCTCTGTTCACCAAACGAATCTGATTAATATTTTGAGATAGTGATTTTGTTCAAAATAGTCCAAAGAACATATAACAATGCTTCTAGTGTGGCCATAATCCCCCCTTCATTCCCTGGGGTAGGGTGTTAAGTCATTCCCTGGGGGTATATAAGTTTTTTATAGAATGGGTGGTCATATAAACTTCAGATGTGTCTCATTTGTTTTAAAATTAAAAGTTATAGTGCCTTTTTTAAGAGTCAAAAGTGACTTGAGAACAACCAGCCCCTCCCCCGCCCATTATTCCCGCCAAAGACATCCAATCAAAATTTGGAGTATTTTTGTTAAACGTAGTTGGAGGGTCTGGAATATTTTTCTTTGAGCAAAACGTCCCCGCCACCAAAGCTCTCAGGGAATGGCTTGTAAGTTATTCCCTTGGGGCATATAAGGCTTTTATACAAAGGATGGTCCTTCATACTTAAGAGGAGACCTATTAGATTGGTAGTCACAATTTCTAGTGCCCTTTTTAAGATTAAAAGGACAGAAGACAATCATTTTATTCAAAACACGATACGATACGAATTTATTATGTCAAATAACATGAGCTAAATGAGATAAAATATATAACTTAACTATTCTTATTTATTTTTGTTACTTATTAATTAAAATGAGACACAAAATATTGTTGAAAAGACAATCTGTATGAGTTGATAACCACGGGCTTACAAGGCTCCTGTTTTTTCTGGCGCCTCTTATTATACCCTGTCCGTAACGGTTCTGGGAGCAAGCCTTTATGCTTGCTCGACTCCAAAAGCTTCTATCCAAAGGCCATTGTAAGCTGGTGTCTCCTGGCATCAAGTCTTTCTAGGCCTGGGATTTTAAGGGTATCGTCATAATTCGTGAATTGCGGACCTAAAACCACACGGGTAGCTCGTTTCTGCATATTCTCAAGGTCATTTCTTTGCTCTTTACTTAGCCCAGGATGCCGAACAGAACAAACATGCTCTAAAATACTCAGAATGTACAGTTTGTAAAAGTTCAACTGTGGAAAACGTCTATAACCGAATCTCCGAATTGTAACTCGATTACGCAACGCTATGTTCGCCTTTTTAGTACTATTATTTACATGATCCATCCCTGACATTTTTAAGTTAAAAGTCACACCTAAAATTTTCATATTATTTACAATTGGCGTATTTATTTCAATTTGATTAGGAACTTCTTTTTTCAAAACAAAACTCTCATAAGTGCCGAAGTTTCTTCTATTAATTAAAAGCCATTATTCTTCACAGTCAGCCTCCAAACGACAAATTATGCCATCCATACTAGTCATGGATCCTAGCTTCTGAAATATCAGCAATGATACTATCATCGGGGCGAGGATTGTGAGGTATGGCCTAGAGTCATTTAAGGTTTTTATGGACGGGATGGGTTTTGAAAACTAGGGGTGTAGGAAACTGATTTGTTTGAAAACTAGAACTTCTATTTGCCTACTAAGAGTCAAAAGTGATGGAGGGTAACTAGACCCTCCCCCCTGAGGCCCTGACAACCCCTCTTTTCACCAAACATGTCTGATTGAAATTGTGAATAGTGAGACCATAATAAATTCAAAGGGTGCAATTCCCTTCGAGCCCCGGTGTCGGCACTTTTGTAAGCTTATTTGGCAAATTTTCTACAAGACGAAGGTGCCGGTTTCGTAGCAGGGAACGTTTGTTCTTGTTGATTTATTTTTTCAAGATTTGTAAGTAATTATTTTCTTTTGCAAATGTTTTTTTCGACATTTCTTTGGTTGTTACGTAACTGTTCACCTATGTAAATTTTTTATTCGAGATTTTTTTGGTTTTTACGTAATTTTTTACCTCTGCAAATGATTTCTTTGAGAGTTCTTTGGCTGTTACGTAAAAGTTAAATGTTTAAAAACCTAAGGATGTAAGAAAAATCCCCAGGGCCTGTTTGTCGAGTGGGGAACCCCAGAAGTGAAAAAATCGATCATAGTACCCCTCCCAAGATGTTGCTCCAATCAAAAAATTGTCCATAGTACCTCTTAATCCAAAGTTGACTTGATAACATAGATTTCGTTAGTGTTACACAAGCCGTTTGTTTTGAATTTGATATTTATCGATTACCAAAAAGAACAAAAGTGTCCCGTTATGTATTGATTTTTAAGCATGAAAAAACGCGTCTCGTTATATGGTCTAGACATCTATTGATTTTCAAAAGCGTTATGCAAGAGAAAGTTACTCGCATATCAGATAATGGACCGAGTAATTCCCCTACATCTTCTGAGGCATAAAACCCGGATCCAAACGTAGAGAATCGTCAGTAAAACGTTCGAGATGGCAAGTTAACCAATATATTTTTAAAGGAATCTCCTCCTCCCTGTTTGCAGTTAAGATTCTATGCTAATTAAGGGTATCTCCCCCTCCCCCACCAAGTAAATGAGATTAGATTAAACACAAATTGAAACTGATATAATTCTCTATATGAAAATAACAACTAAAACCCCTTTTTTCTACCATTTCAAGGTTATATCGCTAATATAACAATCTTATTCTATCACTCAAATACATATTACCCTAAAATCGAAGTTACTGCTAAATGAATCTTGTCAGAGGGTAGATGCTTCAAACAAAGTGATAATTAAAAAGCATCAACAGGTTTATGGCTTGGTTTCGAGGGTTAATTACATGCAATGTCGCCTTTCTCGAGGGTCGCAGGTCTCGAAGGACCCGAATCTTCACCTTATTTGGGCGCACAGGTCTTGAAGGGACGGCATTCTCACTTGTTTGCATTGTTGTTCCAGCATCGCACTACTTTACCTTCTTGATGGGGAGGGACCCCTTCTTGCTCCGGGTTTTCCTGAAATAAAAATTATTTTCCATTGTTTTCCATTCACATCTAAGACTAGCAACTTCTCAGATGATTTGGTTATGATATTACAAGAAAAACCCATTGGATTTGTAGAAAAATCTACAAATCCACCTTTCTGCAAACGTGCCAACGCTGGTAAATAGGAATTTCAAATCGTATTTGGACTTTTACATTTAAACCGGTGGAGAGTACTTCTGTTTAACGTTTAAATTAAAAGATTTATGTGACAGTCCACGAAAGGTACTCCTTCCTGTGTAAATTGGATTGCTTAAATGATCATCGTCACTGATTGTTGTTTCCCCACTAGCCTAAACAAATTTCCTCTTTCAAACCAAAAACTTTCTTTATTCTAATAGCCAATTCGATCTCTGGTGATAGACTTATCGGTAATATACATTTCACAGCCGTCAATTGACTTATTGGCACTTTTAATGATTGGAACAATGGGCGTGCCCAAATTATTTCCCACCCAGTGTCTCAAATACCTCTACCATTTGCATGGTATTACTAGCATTTTTTTTTGCGTGGGCACAAGAGATTACAATGGCTTCATGTTCTTCAACACGATTTGAGTTCAAAGGATCGTACACGTCTATGAGTTTAGCTTTGGTATCTAAAGCCACCTGGTCACGCAGCAAGAGCAAATTTTGGAAATTATTGAACCGCGAGATAGCATTGACACCCGAAACCGTCTCCACAGACTGGAACCCATTAGACTAAGTATGTCAGGTGGTGCTTTAGTTTTAACTCTGTACGGAATCTAGGAAAACATATTGGACAATAATAGCATGTTCTATTACATCCCCTTTTGTCCTCCCTTAAAATCATACTAATATTTGCAATTGGAAAAAAGTGCGATTGAATTGGTCTTATTGGCAGGCTTGTAAACAAGCCATACCCAGTGTATCACCGATTCAATGGATGGAGCCCTTACTGAATATATTACCCCCTCTTTATCTTTATGTTCACCCTCTTTAGATTCTGTGTCGTACTGTAAAATTATAACACCAATCTTAAATTACTCGTTGGCCCTCTCAAAAATATCTATCCTCTTAAGTGTTAAAGGATATTTACCCTTTAAACACTAAAAGTCTAGTTTAGGAAAATCTGTCCCCTCCCCTCCCCCATTAACTTCCAAATCATCTAAATATGTCTGAGTGGTATCATCTTTCAGAGGGTTATGGCCTGTCAGAAGGACTGCCTACTTGAAGCGCTAGAACCCCGTATCAAAATATAATCATTGTACACCTCTAAACACCTTTAAATCTCCATTATATTGTATAAAATTAATCTACCCCTTCCCGCCTCTCAAAACACAATCCTCATTAAATTTTGTGACATTTAAGTCTAAACTCTCGATAAATAAAATTACTGATCCACTTCCTTTTTCATTATAACTATCAACCTTTCAAAAATTCTACCGACCCAGTCTGAAAAAATACCCTCAAAATTATGCAAGTCCGGAAGAAATTTATAATACAGGTACACTCGACCCGATTTCTCATTTTGATAAAAAAAAATTTGCGTTGGATGCTTTAATGCTATCCTGTCCATCCCCTCCCGAATCTCTTTTCCAAGAGGGCTCGAATCTTGCCCACATAGGAGGGTACTATGTCAATCGGATCCGAGTGGTCACTAACAGCTGCAAGGGTGTTAAAGGGGTCTCCAAACTCAGCTTTAAAACATAAACATTACGCAAGGCAGAATATGACACATAAAAATCACGCAATACAGAGGGTGAACATCCTCCACTTTTTCCTGGTGTCCCTCCTTACAGTCACTGAGAGGACCGGTGCTCCCTGGCATACCTGCACTTTCTCAACCTCGCTGGATTTTAGTTGGTCTTTCACCCATTCATAGACCTTGTTGAGGACGAGATCAGTAATTAAAGTATCCAATCAAAGATGGGGAAGCTACATTTACAGGGTTCACCCTAGTAAAAAAGCCTCCCTCCCGATCAATTTCCTCTGTGGCCTGTTCTGTCTCCACTAGTGAGTCAGTATCATCGTAGAGATTGTATCCTTATTGGGTTGGTGGTAATGTTTCTAGGGGAACCTAAAAACAATAACAACTTATTTTCCCTTTGAAACACTTACGATTTCATCCTGATAAAATATATATTAGGCTGAAATAGAATATACTATTGGTCTTTAATTTCTCGAGGCCTGCTACATTATGCTTAAAAGCGCCCGTTTGGACATAGAGTGCCCTAACTGCTACTTATAAGTTAAACAGTCAGAAATTACCCGTAAATGGGGATGGAGCTCCCGTTTTGACATACAGAGCATATAGTCTTATTTAAAATTTCAACGATCTGAAATTATTCTGTAAATTAGGGATCGTTACCCCCTTCCTCCAACCCTGACCTTTCCACTTCAGTTTTCTGTAGAAGGGTCCTTTTAATTCCTTTTATTAAGCTAAAACAAGACCTATTTTTGAGGTTTAGTATAGTTCTCTGTTATTAAACTTGAATCAAGGTTCCCTATCTCCTTGAAATTTCATCATGAGTCTTAAAAAATTACACTTCCGATGGGAGTGTTACTAACGCTGTCCATTTGTGCTGCTCTCTCGCTGTAGAAATCCAGCAGTATCTGTTCTATCCACTCCGGTTCGAAATTGCTATCCTCAATCAGTGGATCATCAACTGGGACCTTGAGAATGATAATAAGAAATTATTGTGAAAAAACACCCTGAGCCTTAGCTATTCTAATTTTAACATCTTCATTGCTCTCACCGTCTTTACTAATAATACTACCAAGGTAGTTGAAGCTGTCCACCTGATCAATCTTTTTGTTACCCAACGTCACTTTTTCATCTTTACTTATTCCTATCTTTAGTGACAAAGTCTTCCTAACATTAATTTTCAAGCCCATTCTAGCACCCTAAACTCGCAAAACCTCTGAAATTTGATTCATTTTGCGTACACTTTCATCTAGGATACTTAAATCGTCAGCATAATCTAAGTCCAGGAGAGTCAAAGTCCATTGCCTTTCCTTTGGTCCTTAAGACAAAGTCCATCAAAATGGTCCAAATAAAGGGGGATAGAACACAGCCCTGCTTAACTCCTGATATGAAACGAAACCAGCTTCCAACCTCATTGTCTACCTTAACCGCAGCAGTTTACATGTCACTTGGACATAGCACTAATCACCAGGGGTGAATCCACAACATTTTCATTGGGGGGGGGGGTAGGCAAGAGGGGTCTACATCTGGATACTCAAGGAGCATAGGTTATATAATAATTTTTTCTCCACATTACTGGGGGGGCAACTGCCCGCCCCCCTTTCCCCTCCCAAACGACACCCCTGCTAATCACTTTAATGTATTTGTCTTGTATACCATACAAGTACAAGACCTTTGCTAAAGCTCTTCTATCAACAGAATCGAACGCTTGTTCATAATCTATAAAACTGAGGACCAAAGGTGTTTGATAACTCAGTCACTTCTCAGTTATTAACCTAAGAGTGGAAATTTGGTCGATACATCCTCTAGTCTTTCTAAAACCGCACTGTTTTTCTGTTATAACTTTGTCTATAGCATCTCTCAGTCTAAAAATTATCATATTACTATTTGCACAAAAAAAAAAAATTACCTTGGATTGTCAGTTTAATATACATATACAGACATTTAGTACTTAATTTTTTGAAATTTTTCATTTATTAATGTAAAAATTGTGAAAACCGCAAAAATATATTTTGTTTTCAGTAAAGTGCAAATTATGTTCTAGTCTTGAGAAGGTACGGGGCAAATTATGTTCTTGAGCCCTACTCATTTTAATTTTTTATCGTTTTGGGTACGACTCGGCTATTTATTGTAATTTCTGTTCTTTTCGAGTTTCATATATATATTGACAGTGATTTGTGGTAGTTTTACGCTTGGAAGATTATTTGACTTCATTTCTGCTCATTTTTGGCTCAATGAAGCTCTTTGCTTTTCTTTGAAAAACTTTTTAAGCGGAAAATTTTTTTTTAAAATTAATTTCTGTTTGTTTTTTATTGGCACAGTCTTTTTCATGGAAACGAAATCTTATATCTTTTCAGTTTTTTTGTCTATGAGAATCCATAGTTTGGCTTGCTATTTGTACGTTGGAGAAACTTTTTCAACAATTTTAATCCTGACACAAACAGCATTTTTTAATTTAATTTTATGCCTCCTGAAGTCTTGAAGTTGACCTGATAAATAAAACTTTATCATTATCATTATCAAAAGATTCTATCTATGCTCTTTGACAACCTGGATACACTTAAACTATTTTTATTTATTTAAATTGCAAGAGCAGAAGTAGCAATAGTAGTAGCCCAGGAAGCTTAATATCCCCAGTCATTCTTGTTATAATGCTGAGGTGTCTTATTGGCAACTATAAACACAATGCCCTCTCATTTAGTTTTAAAGCAACACTTAGTTTTGAAGCATAATGGGACAAATGCATAATTGTGGGGGGTTGACATGCCCAATATCCCTTAAGATATATTTGCTGGACCGTTCTACTATGCTGAACAAAATGGCTGTTGTAAAATTTTGATTGGTCGTTTTTGAAAAATGAATGGGCTTGAGAAAAGGGCTGTAAACCCTCCAATCTCTTTTTATTGCTAAAAAAAGCATTATAACTTTTAATTTTGAATCGAGTTAGTTCCTTCAAAAGTTTAAATGATATTTCTAGCTACTATACAGCGGTGCTGCCTATGATATTACTTATATACCCTTTTGAAAACCTGAATGCACATAGTTTTTTTTGTTTTATTGAAACTCCTCCTAGACGTTCCCTAAAATACTCACCTTAATACCCTTAGCACATGGGCCCCTATATGAGGGCAGAGGGGGCTCCAGCCCCCCCCCCCCCCCCCTAGCTGAATGATGCTGCCTTATATTTTATATTTTTGTTTTAAGATTTATATTATACAGCATTGGAAGTATCGATTAGACCAGCTAAGCCCCCACCCTTAAAATTCAGCTTATGGGTGCCAATGCCTTAGCGTCATTAGTTACAATAACAGTAGTGGTAGAAAGGCCGTCACGCATGGGGGGACTCTGTCCTCCCTCCAATGTTATCGGTAACTCGGTAAAACGAAAAAATCGGTGAAAGCGTGGCGCTTTGCGCCACGATTTTTCCGACACCGCTAAAATTCTTTGTTTGGTTCAATAAAGACCACGACAATACTGACATGTCATCTATAAAAATTTTGAACTTGATTGGCAACACAGCAGTTTTATCGACTCCTGCTGTGATTTTACAGATGGCGCCACAACTTTCTATTTGGTTAAATAATCAGCATTAAAATAGTGACATGATATGTACCGAAATCTAAATTTCAGTTGGTAAATGCAGCGTTGATTTTGCACATTGTATTCAAAGCGGACATTATGCTAATTATGTTGACAAAAAACAGTCGGTAAAATGGCCAGCCAGTCTGTAAAATCTCTTGCTCCCACAACCAAACATTTTGGCTAGTAACAACACTGAGTGGTATCATTAAAAGTATACACGTATTGCCTTCTGACTAGTTCAAAATCTTCCACAAATTGACCTTAAAGGTATAGCCTACTAATATAAGTTGCTCTTGAGATATTACTTTGTAACCTTTTTGAAAGTCCACATGCTCATAGTTTGTTTTGATTTAGTTCAACATTTGCCTAGATACTCCTATAAAGGTTTACCTTAATGCCCTTGGCTTGCGCAATAGCAATATTTGTAGTAGCATTAGTAGCAGTATGCACATAGCACCTTTGGTTTCATTAACATCCTCTTCAACACACGCTGAAAATTTCAGCTTAATACCACCGACAGCCGTTCCTTAAGTATTTCTGATACGTCCGCTTGACAACCTGTGTGGGCATAGTGTGTTTCGATTTAGTTCCATACAGTCTCTGTAAATCCAAATTTTTCGCCTTAAAACCCCCTTAGTTTTAATAGCAGTAGTATTAGTAGTAGTAGTAGCAGTAGAATTAACAGTAGTAACCAAAGCTTTAATGGCAGTAATAGTAATAAAAGTAGTAGAGTAGCAGTGGTATGAGTAGAAGCAGTCGCATTAGGATGCAAGTATTTTCTTTTGATTAGTTCAACACCCCTCCCAACAAACCCTGTTAGTTTCAACTTCACACACCTAGCTGTTCCTAAGATAATGCTGTTAAACCCTTTTGAATACCTGCATACAGACGGCGTGTTAAGATTCAGTTAACCTCCCCCCTCAAATTTCCTTGAAAATTTTCCTCCAAACCCTCGGGTATAGTTGCAATAGTAGTCACAGTGGTATTAATGATATTGCTAGTAATAGTATTAACAGTAATAGCGGTAGTACTAGAAGCAGCAGTAGCATTAACTATCAGTAGCCTTTTGGTCAGTAGACAATCCTTCTCATCAAGTCCTGGAAGTTTCAACCTAATACAATTAGCTATTGCTATGACATTGCTGATATGTCTTTTTGATAACCTGTATGTTCATGTACTTCTTGAAATTTTCATCTCAATGCTCTTAGCCTTACAAATAGTTGCTATGGAAGTAGTAGCATTAGAATTTGTAAGCGTAGTAGTAACAGTAGTATTAGCAGTATTGCGCACATATTGCCTTTTGGTTAGAGGGTCTTCCCCTTTAAGCATTCTCTGAAAGTTCCAACTTAATAGCCAAATCAATGCTTAAGATACGCTTTTTTGACAATGTGCATTCATATAGCATCTTTTGATTTAGTTTAAACGTCCCCTCAATATTGTAAATGGAGCAGTGCGGTAGTAGTAGGCATGGTTGTTGTAGTAGTATTAATAGCATACAAATACTGCCTTTTTTTTTATCATCTCTCTTATCATTTACTGAATTTTCGAAATCAATATACTCAGCTATTCCGGAGTTACGCCCTTTTGACAATCCGTACACACATAATGGGTTTTGATTTAGTTCAAAACTCCCCTCAGCATTCTCTTAAGGGCTAAACCGAATGCCCTTCGTCTTCTTCGAAATTAAAGTTCAACCATGCATACTTTTCTCAATATTATTTCTGGAAATTATATCTTTAAGCAGGACACTCCACCCACAGTAAGGGCAAGGGTTATAAGTTTTGCTAAAAATAGTTCAAAGATCATACAACAAAACTCCGGTGTCGACACAACCCCCAGGGTCCGGGGGCAGGCGTTGTAAGGCCTGAGGCATATATGGTTCTTATGGAAGGGATGCTCGTATAAACTTCAAAGAGGGCTCATTTGATTGGAAATTGAAAGTCCTAGTTCAGTTTTTAAGAGTCAAAAGAGATTGGACTGCACCTAGCCCCCTCCACGCCCTTCTTTTTCTCAAACTCGTCTGATACGAACTTTGAGATAGCAATTTTTAATAAAATAGTTCAAATATCATATAATGAAAATTCCGGGGTCGAGACAGCCCCTCCCCAGGGCCCAAGGGCAGGCATTGTAAGTTATGCCCTGGGGGAATATATGGTTCTTATGGAAGGGATAGACGTAAAAACTTCAGAGAGGGCTCATTTTATTGGAAATTTAAAGTTCTAGTTGAGTTTTTGAGTGTCAAAAGATATTAGCCCCCCCCCCCACGCCCATTTTTTGAGAATGCATCCGATACAAATTTTGAGATAGCCATTAAGTTAAAAATTATTCAAAAGTCAGATAACGAAAACTCAGGTGTCGAAACAATCCTCCAGGGCCCGGGGGAAAGCGTTGTAAGTTATGCCCTGGGGCATATATGGTTCTTATGAAAGGGATGCTCGTATAAACTTCAGAGAGGGCTCATTGTATTTGAAATTGAAAGTTCGAGCTCATTTTCTAATAGTCAAATGAGATCCAAGGGGAACTACCCCCCCCCCCAAGCCTTTTTTTTCCAAACCCATCTGAGGAAAATTTTGAGATACACATTTTGTTAAAAATAGTTCAAAGTTCGAATAAGAAAAACTCCGGTGCAAATACAACCCCCCAGGGATCGGGGGAAGGCGTTGTAAGTTATGCCCTAAAGGAATGTATTGTTCTTATGAGAGGAATGCTCGTATAAACTTCATAGAGGGTTCATTTGATTGGGAAAGATCTTCTTCACTTTTTAAGAGTCAAGAGATTTAAGGGCAATTAGCACCCCATGCCCTTTTCCTCCAAACCATCCGCTACAAATTTCGAGATAGCCAGTTTTTTGAAAATTGTTCAAAAATTAGACAACAAAAACTTCGGTGTCACCACAACCCCCCAGGGCCCGGGGAGTAAGCGTTATAAATGTTGTCCGGGGGGCGTATATGGTTCTCATGAAATGTATGCTCGTATAAACTTCAGAGAGGGCTTATTTGATTGGAAATTGAAAGTTCTAGTTCACTTTTTAAGAGTAAAAAGTTATCCGAGGGCAACTAGCCCCCCCCCACACACAAATTATTTTTTCTCCAAACCCATCCGATACATATTTTGAGATAGCCATTCTTCTAAAATAGTTCAAAGGTCAGATAACCAAAACTCCGGTGTCGACACCCCCCCCCCCCGCCCAGGGCCCAGGGGGAACCGTATATGGTTCTTATGAAAGGGATGCTCGTATAAACTTAAGAGAGGGATTATTTGGATGGAAATTAAAAGTTATAGTTCATTTTCTCAGATTAAAAAATATCGGAGGGCAACTAGCCCCTCCCGCCCTCCACGCCTTTGGGTGTATCGAATGGATAAACTCATCGGATAAAAATTCAAGGTGACCATTTTGTTAAAAATAGTTCTCCAGGGTCCGGGGACACAACCCCCCAGGGCCCAGGGACAGGCGTTGTAAGTTATATTCTAGGGATATATATGGTTCTTACAAAAGGAATGCTCGTATAAACTTCAGAGACGGCTCGTTTGATTGAAAACAGAAAGTTCTAGTTCACTTTTAAAGAGTCAAAAGAGACCAAAGGGCCATTAGACCCCCCCACGCCCTTTTTCCTCCTAACCCATTCGATACAAATTTTGAGATAGCCATTTTATTAAAAATAGTTCAAACATCAGATAATAAAAACTCCAAGGTTGACACAAACCCATTTTTGACTTTGATATTGTTACTTTGATACCAGTTTTGATACATTGATGAACATTTGATTTTTTTTAAAGAAGTTTGATCTTGAAATAAGGAATTTTTAAAAACTTGAAACTTTTGCAATGAAAAACGAACAAGAATTAAGTTAAAAAAAAACTATCCGAAAAATAAGTTTTTCAAAGAAAAGTAAAGACCATTTTAAAATAAAGCTCAGGAGATACAAATACCTGTTAAAATTCAAACTCAAAACGACCAGAAATTACTATTAAAGAATAAATGAAACCCAAAACGAACAGAAATTAAATAGATAGTCATAGCAAAAAACATACAACAAGTAGTAATATAAATGAATAAATAGGTCTTAAAGGATTTAATGCTTAGATTGAATATGAAAATCCAGCTTAAAACGAAAAAAAATTCTATTGAAGTATAAATGAAACTTAAAATGAACAGAAATTAAATAAACAATCAATGCAAAAAAACATACAATAGATATTAAGGTAAATGAATAAATAAATCTTAAAACGAGTGAAACCGAAAACTGTATGCGTCTTGTACAATCTTGGAAAGTATAAACAACATCAAATTGAATATTTGATGCATAATGATATTATTTGTTGAAAGATCCACCAGTTCAAGAATTTATTTCACTGTAAATTTATTTTTAGTTTCAATGCTGTAAGAACTGGAAAAGAAAATATTTGTAATATAATTCGCTTTCAGTGAAGCACCAATGACGCAGTAGGCTTTTGGTTTTTATTTACAGTTAAGGAAGGGGGCAGTATCCAAACTGTTGTTTGTAGTGAAACTATGTTCGTTTTGAACAACTTTAGAAAGAACTAAGAAATTAAACTGTATATTTGATGTGTAATGATATTTATTGCTGAAAGCTCATCAGTTCAAAATTTTACAATAATTTTAATATTTATTTTCAATATTAATTACAAAAATAAATATTTGCAATAAAATTGGTTTTCAGTAAAGTGCCAATGACGCAGTAGGTTTTATACTTTTACAGTGAGAGAAGGAGGCGATACCCAAACTGTTGTTTGTAGTGATTTATGTTCGTTTCAAACTTGATTTGTATATTCAAATGAAGTTTCACTCGTTTAAAGATTTATTTATTCATTTACATTAATATCTATTGTATGTTTGTTTGCATTGATTGTTTATTTAATTTCTGTTCGTTTTAGGTTTCATTTATACTTCAATAGCAAAATATTTTTTTTAGTTTTAAGCTGGATTTTCATATTCAATCTAAGCATTACTCCCTTTAAGAGCTATTTATTCATTTATATTATTGCTTGTTTTATGTTTTTTGCTATGATTGTTTATTTAATTTCTGTCCGTTTTGGGTTTCGTTTGTTCTTTAATAGCAATTTCAGGTCGTTTTGAGTTTGAATTTTAACAATTATTTGTATCTGCTGAGCTCAAGTTTAAAATAGTCTTTACTTTTCTTTGAAAAACCTATTTTTGGAAAAGTTTGTTTAATTAATGTAAACAATTGAACGAATTGCCTAAATTACAGCCCTTGCCCTGAGGACTTTGGGAAGGTTGACATCCCAAAGACATAATTATTGGACCTTTCAAAAAGACTGAACAAAATAAATATCTTAAAATTTCAATCGGATGTGTTCTGGGGAATTATAGGCTTGGGGGGGACTGATTGCCCTCCATTTATTTTTGATTATTAAAAAGGGCACTGAAACTTCCGACTTCCAATCATATGAGCACCGTCGAATCCAAAGTTTATATGACCACCCGTTCCATAAAAACCTTATATGTCCCGGGGCATAACTTACAACTCTTGCCCATGGCCTATGGGGGGGGGGGTTGTTTCAGCCCTAAGGACATTGTTATATGATTTATGGACTACTGGTAACAAAATAGCTAGATCGCAATTTATTGAATGTGTTTCGGGAAAAAAAGATGTCAGGGATGGAGGGGGGAGGGGCTAGTTGCTCTCTATCACGTTTAACTCTTAAAACACAACTAGAACTATACATTTTCCAACCAAATAAGCCTTTTCTAAAGTTCAAACGACCACCCCTTCCATAAAACCTTATATGCCCTTGGGGCATAACTTACAACCTTTACCCCCAGACTCTGGGGGATTGTTTCAACCCCAAAGGCCTTGTTATATGATCTTTGGACTATTTTTGAGCAAATGGCTATCTTAAAATTTCTATCGGATGCGTTTGGAAACATATGGCGTGTGAGGGGGGGGGGGGATTGGCTGCCTTCCGATCACTTTGACTCTTAAAAAAGGCACTAGAACTTCTCATTTCCAATCCAAAGAGTCTGAGGTTTTTATATGACCACCCTTTATATAAAAACCTTATATGCCCTCGGGGTACAACTTACAACCCTTGCTCTGAGGTATGTTGGGGGGGGCGGTGGTTCATCATCAAAGACATAGTTTGCAGACCTTTCAACTATGCTGAACAAAATGGCTGTTTCAAAATTTTGATTCGATATGTTTGGAAAAATGATGGGCTTGGGGAGTGGCTTGTTGCCATCCAATCACTTTGGCTATTTAAAAGAACACTAGCGTTTTCAATTGCCAATTGAATGAGCCCTTTACGAAGTTTCTATAATAATATATGGCCATCTCAACATTTATCAGAAGCGTTACGGGAAAATAGAATGTGTTGGGGGTATCTGTCCTAAGAGAAAGGGTACTAGAAATTCTGATTACCGACTCAATGACCCCCTCCGAAGTTTATACGACCACTCTTTCTATAAAAACCTTACATGCCCCGAGGACATAACTTACAGCCCTTTCCCTGTAGGCTGTGAAGGGATTGTCATCCTAAAAGACATAATTTCTGGACCTTTCAACTACGCCGAACAAAGTGGCTGTCTCAAAATTTTGATTGGATGTGTTTGGTGAAATGATGTGTGTGGGAGGGGGGTTGGTTACCTTCCAATCACTTTTGACTATTAAAAGAGCATTAGTCCTTTCAGTTTCCAATCGAATAATCGCCTTTCGAAAGAGGTCGAAACAGTGTATGTCGAAGTTTCTTTGACAACTCCTTCTATAAGAAGTTCCCTGGTCTAAAAGATAAACAAAAAGAGCAAATAAAATTTTATTTTATATAAAATTGCTATTTCAACCAAACGTATATTTTAAATTGCTGATTATTAAATTAATTGGTTGGAAGTGTGAAACATACTTTTTTGTCACGAATATAATGCAAGCCATGTATTCACTTGTCCCTTGTTTGCGCGTTTACAATTAGACTTTCGACAATTCATCTGATTCTCATCACATTTTTTACTATATCTGTTAAAATATGTTCACGAAGTAAATGCAGATTTTAATTGTTTACAAAATGTTGAATACTTAAGAAATTAAGTATTCTAGAGTACAATCTGGAGTTCAATGGTCTATCAATGCTTCATTTGTTCAGTAGACTTTTCTTGTATTCAATTCGTTAGTACCCACTCTTCATTTTAAATTGAAGTAGAGGTCCAAATGATGTATGTCGAAGTTTCTATGACAATTCCTTCTATACGGAGTGCCCTGGTAAAAAAACAAACAAAAAGTGCAAAAAAATTTATAGTGCCCACATCGCTCTTTACTCAGGCAACGATATTGCGCTGCCTATGATCACACAATATAATGCATTCTTTAGTTTGAAATTGCATAACCAAAGAAACCAACTGAGAAAATTACCTGACTTTCGAAAGAGGGAGAAAACACCCCCAAAAAGGCGAGCGATCTTGTTTAAAATTACACTATCATATTTAGCATACCAGATACCAATATTATACAGGCTTCAAACGCCTATCTACAAAATGGGAATCGTGTAATCAAACAGTTCATGGTAACGAAAGTAGGGTAAGAGGTACCATATTGCGTACGGCACGTTCCCTGGCAGCTTTCCAAGACAGATTACCAGACCGGTTATTTGGCAAGGTATTTGACAACCCATGCCTGAGACATTACACTTACGCGTGAACATTTTAAAAAGATAATCTGCCTTGGAAACAGTTTGATGTGTTCAGGGAAATTACGTTCCTTGGTGTTTGATTGAAATTTGGAAAAAAGGGGTAATTAGTGATAGAATAATTTTTTAACATGAAATCTCTGAATAAAATATTTTTGGAGCATGTACTTGACGATGGAGAAAAAGGGTTAAGGTGATTAGCAATTACGAGCGGGGATTCCCCACCTGTTCCTAAACATTGCAAAAAAGCTAGCAGCACAGGTTTTTTTTGTTGATAAGTATTTCATAAGAATGTAGGTTGGGACACTACAATCAGAATTGTTTGATTGACAGTTAAAAAGGGGTAATGAGATTTTT
>JAQQPU010012531.1:0-25872 GCA_029168905.1 Artemia sp. Kazakhstan ARC1039 | reverse complement strand
CCCCCCACGCCCATCATTCCCCCAAACACATCCAATCAAAATTTTGAGATAGCCATTTTGTTCAGCGTAGTTGATTTCCAGATAGAAAATATATTTTTGAGGAGGACACTCCCCCACAACCCTCAGGGCAAGGGTTTTAAATTATGCCCTGGGGACATATAAGGTTTGTATAGAAGGCGTTGTCATAGAAACTTCAAAAAAGGCTCATTCGATTGGAAATTCAAAGGGATAGTGCCGTTTTCAAAAGTCGAAAGTGATTTGAGGGCAACTAACCCCCCTCTCACGCCCACCTTTTCCCCAAACACATAAAATCAGAATTTTGAGACAGCCATTTTATTAAACGTAGTTTTAAATTCTGGAAATTAGGTCTTTGAGGATGACAACTCCCCCACAGCCCTCAGGGCAAGAGTTGTAATTTAAGGATTCTCCGAATCCTTCCCATTATTTCTTATGGAAGGGATGCTCGTATTAACTTTGGAGAGGTCTCATTTGACTGAAAATTGAAAGTTCTTGTTCACTTTTTAAGAGTCAAAAGATATTGGACGGTGACTAGCCCCCCCCCCTCCTCCAAGCCCTAAATGCATCAGATAAAAATTTTGAGATAGACTTTTTGTTAAAATAGTTCAAAGTTCTGGTAACAAAAAACTCCGGTGTCGACACAGCCCACCAGGACCCAGGGGTAGGCGTTGTAAGTTATGCCCTGGGGCATAACTTATTAAAGGAGGTTTATAACTTATGGGAAGGGGGTTTGTGTGGGAAGAACACATAGGAAATCTATTATAATTATCCAATTATAAGGTTAAAATACATACTCTGAAATAGATGTAAAATTGCTTTGGCACACAAAATCCTATTAAGGTCAATTCCAAACAGTCGTGATCCCTTTGTGTCAGCAAGTGAAATGGTCTAAACCCCCTTATTGGAGCTATTTTATCAATCCATTCATTGTTGTCAACCGCTGTCCACAAGTTATGCAAGCTGTCTATTGTTCATATATAAGGTTTTTATCAAAGAGGTAATCGTACAGACTTTGAAAAAAGCCTCATTCGATTTAAACTGAAAGTTCTAGATCCGTTTTTTTAAAGTCAAGAATAATCGGACAGTAAGCACCCCCCCAGGCCATAAAAACTTGAAACTTTTTGCAATCAAAAACGAACAAAAATTAATTAAAAAAAAACTTTTTACGAAAAATAAGTTTTTCAAAGAAAAGTAAAGGCCATTTTAAGCTTAAGCTCAGGAGATACAAATACTTGTTAAAATTCAAACTCAAAACAACCAGACATTACTATTAAAGAATAAATGAAACCCAAAACGAACAGAAATTAAATAAACAATCATAGCAAAAAACATACAACAAGTAATAATATAAATGAATAGATAGATCTTAAAGCGAGTAATGCTTAGATTGAAGCTCAAAACGTATAAAAAAAGTATAAAAAGTATAAATGAAGCTCAAAACGAACTGAAATTAAATAACAATCAATGCGAACAAACATACAATATATATTAATGTAAATGAATAAATAAATCTTAAAACGGGTGAAACTTAAATTGAATATGCAAATCAAGTTTGAACCGAATAAAAATAACTACAAACAAGAGTTTGGGTATCGCCTCACTGCAGAAGCCAAAAACCTACTGCGTCATTGGCGCTTTACTGAAAACGAATTATATTACAAATGTTTTCTTTTGTACTTCTTATTGAAAATAAATATTAAAATTACAGTAAAATTTTGAACTGATGAGCTTTTAGCAATTAATATCATTATGCATCAAATATTCAGTTTAATTTATTAGTTCTTTTCAAGAATAGTCAAGACAAACATAGTTTCACTACAAACAAAATTTGGATACTGCCCCCTTCTTTAACTGTAAAAACCTAAAGCCTTCTGCGTCATTGGTGCTTCACTGAAAGCGAATTACTCGTATATTATAAATTTATTATTTTCCAGTTCTTACAGCATTGAAAATGAAAATAAAATTACAGTGAAAAAAAAAATCTTGAACTGATGGATCTTTCAACAATTAATATCATTAAATATCTAATATTTAATTTGATTTTGTTTATACTTTCCAAGACTGTTCAAGACTCATATAGTTTTGCCATTTTTTTTAACTCTGCCATTTTTTCTAACTAATCGTGTTGATTTGTTATGAAAACATTCTATGGCTTCTAGGAATTTCAATTTGAGCGGAAAACTGCACCTCAAACTTTGTGGAACATGCATTTTCTTGCATGAAACACCAAAATATAATAAAATGTCAAGTTTCGGAGTGTTCCACCACTCGCAAGCAAGTGCCATTGGTATATTTGAATCCGCATGGTCAATTTAGGGGGTGGAGGGTAGGCTAATTCTCATTGCAGCCCCATTCCGTCGTGGTATGATTCACACTTTCAACACCTTGCATCCGGACTATCATATAATCTACCAAGCATACAACTACCCCAAATTAGTATCAATAAATAAATGAAACCCAAAACGAACAAATATTAAAATAAATATTAGAGTCAAACTCAAAACGAGCATAAATTAATATGAGTAGGGTTCAAAACCCCTATGCTTTCTAAATGCCAGAATATAATTTGTACTTTACTGAAAAAAATTCAAATGAGTTTACTGAAAAAAAAATGTGCATTGTCAATTTAATATACATATGCTGATATTTATTCCCTAAAATCTTAATTAATGAAAGAATTGTTTTCAATAAAGCGCCATTGACGCAGTAGGTTTTAGGCTTCTGCAGTGAGGCAATACCCAAACTCTTGTTTGTAGTTATTTTTATTCGATTCAAACTTGATTTGCATATTCAATTTAAGTTTCACTCGTTTTAAGATTTATTTATTCATTTACATTAATATATATTGTATGTTTGTTCGCATTGATTGTTATTTAATTTCTGTTCGTTTTAAGTTTCATTTATACTTTAATAGGAAAATATTTGTTAAAATGGCCTTTACTTTTCTTTGAAAAACTTATTTTTCGTAAAAAGTTTTTTTTAATTAATAACTTTAAAAAACAACTATTTGTGTGCGGAGTTGATATTTCAAAAGCGTTTGATAGTATGTTGCATAACCACACTTTTTTATCATTTTTGCGTAGTGGAGTGAACCCATTTATAAGCCAGTGTTTGACAGGTTGGTATGGTAATTCATCTGTGTGAATTTTTTCGGGAGGGCAACTTTCAGACCGAATTTGTTTACGTCGTGGAGTAAAACAAGGGTCAGTTCTTAGCCCCGTTATATTTAATAACACAATTAGAACAGCTACCCGTTACCTACCCCCATATGTGATAGACGGTATCGACATTAGCCACTTGTCATATGCTGATGAAATTTTGTTATTTTCGGACAATTTAATATCAATACAGAATGCAATCAATATATTACATTCACATCTACGGGAGATAGGATTAGAGATTGAAACTACTAAAACAGAATTCCTAGTGGAAGGCAATAACAGTGATTTCCAGCATCATTCAATTAGGGTGGGATCACTTAATATCTTTAATAATGATTCCCTTGAATACCCTGGCTTGCCTTTTGGCCTGACAATTAAAGCTACGCGGGAGTTGGTGTTATTGTCTGTACTGGGAAAACTTATGGCCTGCTAGTCAGGGTGAAAGGTCGTTTTGATAAACAAACGCTATAATTTATAATTCAATGTTTGCATCTCATGTATTTTTATTGTTCCATTTTTAAAGTTTTTAAGTAAAAGTGATAAAAAACGTATCCGCATGTACTTTTTCCGGTTTTGTAAATATTTTCTTAGAATTCCACTATGGCTCAAAAATAGGTATGTTATACGAAAATTCGGAATATTTAATATTAATGTTAAAATGGATCAACAATACGACCAATTTCTTAGACAATCTAGAGAAAATAGAATAAATTTTCCCCTTAATTGTCTCGTTTAATGGAAAAATAGTTTTGACGCCATTGCTTTAATAAAACAGCTATTTATGCGTTATGTATTATGAGTGTTTATGCGTTACGTTTTATGAGTGTTTTTATTATAGCTATTAATTAAAAGTTTTTATTAAGCTATTTATTATATATTCATAAGTTATTGAGTATTATGACCTACTTGTTGTCGTCCTTTTAATTAGAAGTGTAATTTTGTATTTTTCAGTTTTCTTTTCATTTTTTCCTATACTCCTCTGTGTACATCATGTACGTATAGAGGCCATAAATAAATTATTATTATTATTATTATTATAAGGAAAAAAAATAATACTATCAAAAATCTTAACAATTAATATTGCAATATTAATTTTTTATATATTGAACAAAATTGATTATTAGAAGCTAACATTAAAAAATTATTTATTTTAATTTAATTAAAATTATCAATAAAATTATTAATAAATTATTTACAAATATTTATAAAAATTGAATATAAATATTAAATATTAACGTAAATAATAATAATATCGAATGTTTAATATTACGATATTAAAAAAATAATAAGGTACTCCTGTATTAAACGTTCTCTTTTATATACTGCAATGGAAACCAGTCACAAAAAACCCGTTTTCGACGGGTTAATTCAAGGCACCGCTATAGAGTAATGCAATGTATAGCGTGGTTTTCATTGCGAATACGATATTTAAACTGCTTTTTTTGGGGGTTTAGGGGGGAAAGGTACCTAGGTTAGGTTATGTAATAATATATGATATGCTTTACCCCCCATACCCCCCTCCCCACCCCTAATGTGCAAATATATAGCCCAAATTTGTTTATAAACTGTTATATAGTCATCCTATTTTATTTTATTTCATTAGCATTAACCAAACTAGCAGTATATAAAAGAGTACGTTTAATACAGGAGTACCAATAATAATATTAAAACAAAAATCAACGTGTACCTGTTGTCGTTGCTGTGATTCGGGAACTTAGGGTAAATGGCACAAATAAGGGCGGCAATAGCTTCGTTGGATGTACTAAGACTCAGTCTACCGCCGCCTAAAAACAATAGTCCTAATGCTAAATGTGTGGCCATATGAGATCCATAGGTAACACTCGAAGAGCTCGCTCCTCCATGAAAACCAACGCGAGACCGCAAATGTCGACATAATCGTAAAACTTCAAGATCACCAGTGCCAGCCATTATCTGAGAATAGTCAATAAAGTACATGTAACACCGAAATTCAAAATAAATAAATATTATAGATTTGACCAATAAAGTAATTTTAAGATATATAAAAAGGGGAAGTGAGCTCTTAAAGAACTAATTAATCCATATCATAATACGAGGTTATAAAAATTTCTGTCGTTAAAAGGATCAAAAATGGTTAGCTTAGCTAGCAAGGATATCCCCAGATCATACAGTTCGTGGTAACGAACTGTAACAAAGGAGCGACCCGACTCAATAGTAACCGAAACTCTAAAAAACAGAATCTTGGTACCAATAGATATATGAAAAGAATCGGATTTTTAAGCTGATTTCAAATATATAAGTTTCTATAAGTTTAGTATTAACCATCAAAGTTTACGAGCCTGAGGAAACTTGCCTTATTTTCAAAAATAGGAGGAAACACCCCTTAAAAGTCATAGAATCTTAATGAACCATCAGATTCAGCGTATCAGAGAACCCCACTATAGTGGTTTCAAGCTCATATATGCAAAAATGTGGAATTTAGTATTTTTTTTTTTTGCCAGAAGAAAGATCACGGATGCGTGCTCATTTGTTGTTGTTTTTTCCCAGGGGTGATCGTACCGACCCAATGGTCCTAGAATATCGGGAGAGGGCTCACTCGAACGGAAATTTGAAGTTCTAGTGCCTTTTTTAACCTTTTTAAGTAACCAAACAGATTAGAGGGCACCTAGGCCTCCTCCCACGCCCATTTTCCCCTAAAAGTATCTGGTCAAAATTTTGAGATAGCCATTTTGTTCAGCATAGTTGAAAGATCAAATAATTATGTCTTTAGGTATGACCCCTAAAGTCCGTGGGGAGAGGCCTGCAACTTATGAAATTCACCCATTGTTTACGTATAGTATTTGTTATTAGCCAGCACCCCCCCCCTCTGCTGCGGGGGGGGGGGGGTGCTTGGGGTGGATTTCTACGGGGAAAATCTTCCTTAGGGAGGGAAATTTCCGGGGGTTGAATATTCCAGGGGATATGTTACACTGGGGGATTTGACAGAATTACTATACGAAATTCTTTTTAATTGTCTTACATTCTCTTTGCCAAATTTTTCATGTGGAGATGTTCCGGGCGAATTATCCAGGGGCTTTTTTCTGTGTGTTTTGTTTTCTGGGAAATAGTTTCCACGGAAGGGGGCATTTCTGGAGTTATCGAGAAACCGATTAGAGATTAAAGTCTTATTCAAATGAAAGAATGCTAAGCAGAATTTTTCATGCTGAATCGTCCGCAAGCAATTTTACAGGGAGGGGGGATTCTAAGTGAGGATGGAACTCTCTGGAGGGAATTTGACAGGGGGAGGTTCCTTTACGTTGGATAAAATTTCAACGGAGGAGTTTTCAGTGAGGGTGAGGAGTATATTTCATAGAAGGTTAGCCAGATTTACCGGCATTATTTGAAAAACGAACAGAAATTATTCCAGGTATGAAGGGTTGCCCTCTGCTCAATATCTTACTGTTTAGCCTACTCTAAAGTTTGATTGCCTACTGAAACTGAAACACTGGGTCTATTTAATTAGAATAGGAAGCTTTTTTAAAAGTGCTAACAAGTTAATAACTTTAGCGTAAAGAGCAAAGTATTGAGGAGAAGGCAACCCTTCATATACGGATTAAATCTGCCAAAATTCATATACGGAATACATCTCCCGATTATCTTTATACATAAAAACACAAATAATAGAATACACATAATAGTAAAGAAGGAATACAATTTGAATGTAACATATAGGCCTAGTCTTAAATTAATCCACACAATTGAGAAAAAGAGTAGCATATTTACACTTTTACTAGTTAATCTCTTCCGACAGTTCAGAAAGTTGTCATGTGAGGGCACGATATTTTTTTATAATTCCCTATCATTTTTAATTCTAGGATAAATATGAACGCTGTTCAATATTGTCAAATTCGTATAAAATATTGTTTACAAGATTTTTGTAAAAATCTTAATAAGTTATTACATTTAGTATGGTTATCTTAAAATTGTTGCTAATAATGGTGAATATAATATACATGCCTTGGGGAGGTTGTTTTCTCTTCTGCCCTTTTGGTCTTAACCCCTTTTAAGAAAGAATGATGGTATCAAATCTAATCATATTGATTCAGATGCCTTAATTTTTACTTTATCCTTAGGATAAATTTGGTGTCCCAGATGTGCCAGTGACAATGCTGTACAAGGAAGTTGACAATACTGCACAAAAAAAATTGACAGTTACAGCATTCTTCCGATTGTCACCACATCATGATTTAATTCATTTGTTTTATTAATTAGAGCTTATTTTATTTTATTTTTTCTCTCTCCGTTATTATACAAGAGTCATAGCTTCTGTATGACATGAGTTAAAAGTAAATTAATGTCAACTGCTCCCCTCGGGGAGACTTAGCAAAGATCTCAAATAGAAAGGATTGTTGTAAAAATAAAAAAAGGGCTTTTTCAAATGGACACTGAATGCTAGAGTGCCCTTTTCTAGAGTCAAAAGCAATTGGATTAAAGTGAGATGCATTTTTTTTTTCTTCACAAAAACTGAATTTTTTTTTGTATCTCTTTAGTATTAGTATGACCTGGCTAGACAAATTTGATAAAGTAAGCTTAGAAAAAAAATGTCAAGTGAGGAAGAATCACCATTTGATGCTGATTAAGGGATGGTAACTACGTACGCAAGTCTGCGTACGAAACCGTACGCAAGTCTGACCCACAACCACCCCCTTAAGATGACTTACTTGCTTACTATTCAAGACTTACTGTTCTTACTCGCATATTACTGTCCCTAAAGGGCAAGGAAACATTTTGTCTTACCCTTACATGCGTTGGAAAATCACAATAGATAGGAACGCTAATAAAAGATACCGTCCCGATGTCGACAGATACGACCAAGGTACAACAGTTAACTGTCATTTAGATGGCCCCTCCTTGTCTCAAGTTTCATCCTGTTTTTTCCCCAATATGCAAATGAAGTTGTCAACGCCGGGAAATTATTAGCATGGTCTATCTCAAGAAGGAAACTTGGCCTGTCATATATTTTGATCTAAATGGGTCTATCATATATTTTGATCTGCTACATCGACTACTAGAGAATAAACCCCCTTATACCTGAAGATGACAGCAGTTTGACAACCGATTCTTGTTTAAATTCTCTTGACTGAACTATCATAATTCTTTGGATCGAATAAAGGCCAATAAATCAGCATAAGTTTCTAACTCCTCAACTCAAAGTCTCTGTGATCAAACAGTCAATACTTACCTTCAACGCCCTCTCTCCGTGAGGAAATAGTAGCAACCCCCATTATCCGGGTTGCCGCGGTAGCTAGCAACCTAGTAAGAGACGATGACGTCCCATAGTAAAAAATAAAATAGTCCATAGCTCCTAAAACTAGAGTCAGATCAAAAAAAGAAGTACATTATTAAAACTACCTTGTCCAAAACCCTTATAAAGGGAACTAAATGTCCCTTGGTTTGAACAACAAAGAAAATATGTTGGCTTGAAAAACAAGAAACGTGGTTGAACTGCGATATTCTGCATCGACGGCACCTTTTTTTCCCGTCTGTTCTCCTCAGATAGCGGGGCACTGGAAAACCATAGAGAGCTGTTTAATGGCTCATTTTAAAGGAAATTGATGTGGTTAAAAACCTTTTGTAATTAACAATAATAATTTATAAAATTGAACCAATTTTTTACGAAAATCTTGTATAAGAGACGTTTCAGCCCTCCCCCCACAGGAAATTTGTAAGAGATGGATTTTTTTTTAGGGGACGGTTGTATCGAACAACTGGTTTTATATAATAGAGATAAGGTTCGTTCCAACGTAAACTCATTTTTCAATTCTACTGCCCCTTTTAAGCACCTGAGAAAACTACCATTTTACACAGAGCACAATTTTTACCATAGGATAAAGAATCTGGGATAAGGGTAAAACTTAAGGTATCTAATAGTCTTTTAAAAATGTGTCAGTTTCCAAGAGTACAGGCCCACATGATCTTGTGTTTTTGTTTACGCACAGTATTGTGCTTCTTACAGTTTATTTATAATAAATAAAACTAAAACAGTCACAGATAAGTTTTGAAAGAATTTTTTTGCACTAAAGCAAACATTGTCGTTAAAATTTGTTCAGAAATACTACCAAGTAACAACACAAGAACAAACAACAAACATCTAATAAACAAAACCCATGAGCATAACAAAAATTACCGCCAATGTGAGACCTGCTCAATCTTCTACTATTTACGCTGAAATTTCACTTACGCTTTACTGAAAACTTACTATGATTTAACAAATATAGCCTGTTGGCAATTACTTAATTTTTTCAATTAATTTGAAATGAAATTTGTGGCATTTTTAAAGAGTATATGCTTGAGAATTTGCTGTTTCTTTAAATTTTAACTAGTAAATAAAATTTACGGATCATATTTAAACTTTGATAGGCCATATTTCAAACAGTTGACTGTATGAAAAATGCGGTTTAAACCTGCTTTCTAGGGGTATAATGAGACAAAGATTCGAAATGGCTAGGGCGGGTTCTGCAGATGACAGATTACCAAAGATTGTCTTTGTCAGTCAATCATATAGGGCCAAATGAAAAAAGCTCATCCCCAAATGGAGTAAGAGGAGGTTGTAAGGAAAGATTTAAGGGAAATTGGAACTTCTTGGGAGGGTATAAAGAGTGATACTTTAAATAGATTGGGATAGAGGAGGAGCATGTGTAGCTGTGTTGGCCTCAGGTGGCTTGGTGTTGCAGTGAGTTGTTTGTAGTGACAAGTAAACCAAGCAATATTTTTGTAATTACGAGAAGAAATCATGGTGAGTGTCGAGAAAAACTCTGAAACCCCTTAAAATGACGCCGAACAGAAATAATGTGTTTCATTGAAACTGTCACTGTTGAAGACCCTTGACTGGAGTTTCACAGCCCCCTTCTTGAACAACAAGGAAAACAAACAGTTCTGCAGAAGAAGCAAACATATGTCTCCTTTTTTTCAATTAAAACAAAAGATCTCACCATGGCAAGTGACAAAACCATAACATTCAGCGCTGTTTCAATTGTTGCTCTGCCGGCCAGTTCCGCAATCGATTTTCCACTTAGGGCAATAAACCGTTTAGTAACAGAGAAAACGGCATCGAAAGCATCTGCATTTGCTGAGCCTCCGAAGCGGAATCCAAGAGCGAGGCATGCACCAGGAACTATGTTGCAGTACGCTTGACTGAAAAAAAAGTACTCTATTCAGATCACTAAAGTTAACATATGTAGTGCATAAATTGAGAAAAAAAAATAGATATAAAAAAAGAAAACTTTTACCTAGATGTGAAAAAAGCTTTATAATAAAAGATTAATTAATTTACAATAAAATGAATAATAAAGTTCGGATATAATACTTTTCCTTATCATAGTTGCTCCCTCAGGTGAAGAACAAAAACTAGCCCATAGTAACCGAAAATTCAAAAATGTGTTCAGAAAAAAACAACTGTCAAGTGAGGAAAAATCAAAATTTAAACCTGATTTAGAAATGGTAATTTTTATCTTGACTAATATTAGCAATAAAAGTTCGCTGCAAAAACAATTTTATGGGAACCTAACCTAAAACATATCAAAAATTGTGTCGGATCGAATATATAAAAAACAGCACCATTTGAATTCTCATAGCCGAAAACACCCATTGAAGAGAGTTACAACCCACCCCCCATCTTGACCAACAAGGAAAATCACTGTTTCGCATTTTGAGCAGTGCCTTTTTTTTTATTTTTACTAACTTTTTTCCCGTCGCCGCTATTGAGGCACTGAAACACCATAGAGAGATATTTAAGGGCTCATTTGAAAGGACTAAAACCTAATATAAACCTCAATAATGTTGGGGGAAAAATATTAGAAAGCAGAATAATGGCGTTGCTTCAACTTCCGCTGCAGATAAATCTTTTCAATGCTATAAAGTTTTAAAAGACACCCCACAAAGCTTTTGTCCATTAATCAACGTCTCAAGCTTTTGCACCAAAAATCGTGGCAGATAACATGGGGAAAAAAAGCTAAAATAATAAAGCAGAACAATGGCGTTGCTTCGATTTCTCCCGCAAACAAATATTTTTATTACTATGATGCTTGGAAAGATTTGGGGTCCACCATGGCACAATGCTGTCTTGCTTTATCAAGGTCTCAATTTTTCTTCTTTAAAACAGTTATGAATGCAAACTTTGACAAATAAAGAAAAAACGTGTAAGAAAATAAAGTAAAGTAAATCATGTTGCTAAAACTTCACCCTATACATTTTTCGTCGTCTCTTTTATTTTAGGATTATTTTGTTTTATTTCGTTGGTTGTGGTTTACAGACAGAAAGTTTTATCGATCGATTTTATAGTAATTAATACTTATAGCAGGGATGTGCACAAGAGTGGTCGTGGGGAGGGATTGAGCATATTGGCAAATCCTTTTTGATGCAACATAATTTTCTCCTTCTAAGCATGTATACGACAATCTTTATAATTTAACTTGTTTCATAATGATTCGAAGCATATAGTTGGAAAGAGATTTGGAGATGACCATTCTCGAGGGTAACTCTTTTTCTGTTAAGGAAACGATAAAATCCTTAGAAGAAAGAAGACAGTTACGATTCCAATACAAATATTTTGTTTAATTGCTTACAATTAAGAAACAACTTAACGGAAATGAAAATTGCAAAATTTTTGACAACACCATTTATTGCAGTTGAATATTTATTCCGTTTTCTCTTTTAATGCTAATATGATTAGTATTTTTATTAATATTTTTGTTGTTTTCTCCTTCCATTTTTTTATTTTATTAATTAATTTTTAAATTATAAATTCTCAAAAAAGAGCCTGACCGTCCAGGCTAAGCGAAGAACACTCAACAGAACAGCACTCAATACAACAGCACTCCATAGATAAAATGAAACAATAAAAGCATCTGTAGACGTCTTCAATGGTTTTCTTTGCATTTACTGTCCTGTCCAGAGAAAAATGTTTTTCTTTTATAAATAGTGTGGGGAAATAAAAGGGATCATAAAAGATTGTTAAAACTCCATTTTAAGGAGAATAGGTATAACGGCAACTAATATTCCAGTGATAAATACATAATATCTACTACTTCACAATCCACATTATAAAACCAAATGTATGTCTGTGTTCGGTGAATTTTCCCCGGGAAGAATTTCAAGGGGGGAGGGGTATTTTCCTTGAATTTCTTTTCTTTTAAGATCGCACAACGCCAGCCGGGCAAGCTAGTTTATTTATACACGACACATATAATTTTTACTTGTACATAACAGACATATGAAAAAAATTTGCAACTTACGCCCATGATTTATTGAAGAATTCAAAATCATTAAGAGCTATCAAACCATAAAATTTAAATGACAAATAAATATAGGCCCAAGGATTCATGGATTTCCATTTTTCTTTGCATTAGTAAATAAATACTAAATAAATACTTACTTAAAGGTCCCATAGTCAATGCCTAATGGCATATCTTGATCTGGCTTTTTCAAACACAAATGTCGAAACTCTATTGGGACGTGATTTTCTATCCAACTGAGTGACGGCAAAATTTCGTCCCAAAGAATCAAATTTCGCGCAAGAACTCGAAGAAGAAGCATATCAGGACGCACACTTTCCAGAGAAGTGAGTGTGCGGGGAATAACCATCCACTCAGCAATTGTCCTAAAAGAAATATGTTCTGTAACAAGGCTTTAATGCTGCAAGTCCAAAGAGCAGAGGGTAGAGATTGGAGAATCAGAGTCGAGTCACCTTTGAGTTTGTGACTCCAGGGCGTCTCCGGTGCTTAATTGCTGTAAATAAAATCGAGGAAACGCAAGTGATAGAAACTAACATTAAAAATTTCTGACAAACAATTCATAAGGTACGAGGGCTACGCAGAAAGTAGATCACGTTTGGGAATTAAAAATAAACAAGGTATAGCCTAAGAAAAAAATACTATACTATAAATACTATACTGTATACAGTGGAAACCAACAGTTTTTTAACTACTTTAGCCATAGAGTTGAAATACTACTGATTAATATAGTCGCCCCTCAAATTTAGGCACTTATCATAGCGATGAATGACAATTCTTATCATAGCATAGCTTGACAATTCCTTCCTCGTACAATTCTACCATTTGGGTCTTTTTGGGGGTTCTTTCTTTTTGGGAGGATGGGAATTTATTTTTTTTTTTATCATGGGGGAGGGATAAAATTTGAGTTCTCTCACTGCAATTTTATCTCACAGCTCACATGTTTAGCCCATGTTTCATCTCCATTTAAGTTATCAAGTCACAAGTCACAATCTTTGGCGTAAGAGTCCAAGAGCGCTAACGCTGCAGCCATTAACGTTTTAGGACTCTTACGTCAAAGATGGTGACTCAATACACGACTGCATTGTAATTGGGTTAAACGTGAGACAAAATTGCAGTCAATTGAGTGTGGGTACGCAAATTCCCTCAACAACACCAAAAATTCCCTTCAAAAGACCCAAGCGGCAGAATTCTAGAAGGAAGTAATTGCCAAGCTCATTTATTGGTATGATAGGGCCTAAATTTGAGTGGTGACAATGTTGAAAAGTATCACTTAAGTGTGGCCTTCTATTGTATATGATATTTTTTTTTATAGCCTGTTCATTTTTAGTTCCGAAATGAAATCTACTTTCTGGATAGCCCTTGAATAATTATTAATTAAAAAAAAAAAAATTTCCACAGAATAAGTTTTTCAAAGAAAAGTAAAGAACTCCATTAAACCAAAAATGAGCAAAAATAAAATCAAATAATCTACCAAGTGTGAAACCACCACAAATTAGCGTCGATAAATAAATGAAACCCAAAACGAACAGAAATTACAATAAATAACCGAGTCAAACTCAAAACGAGCAGAAATTAACCTGAGTTGCGCTCAAAACCCCTATGCCTTCCCAAGGCCAGAACAAAACTTGCACTTTATTGAAAAAATATAAATGTTTTTATTTTTATAACTTTAATAAATCAAATAATATTAACATTTCGATTACTAAATATCAGTATATGTATATTAAACTGACAATGCACATTCATTTGTATTTTTTTAGTAAAGTGCAAATTATGTTCTGGCCTTGGGAAGGCATAGGGGTTTTTTGAAATTTCTATAACAATTTTCTATATAAACCTTATATGCCCCCAGGGCATAATTTAAAACCCTAGCACTGAGGGCTCTAAGGGGGTTATCATCCTAAAAGACCTAATTTCCAGAACTTTGAACAACGTTGAACAAAATAGATATCTCAAAACTTTGCTTGGATGTGTTTGGGGAAATGGTGGCGTGAGTGGCCATTCATTCACGTTCGACTATTAAAAAGGGCACTAGTCCTTTCAATTTCCAATTGAATGAGCCCTTTTTGAAGTTTCTACAACATCGCTTTCTATAAAAAACATATGACCCCAGGGCATAACTCACAACCCTTGCCCTGAGGGCTGTGGGGGGAGGAGAGGTTGTCATCCTTAAAGACCTAATTTCCAAAACTTTCAACTAAATTGAATAAAATGGCTATCTAAAAATTTTGATTGGATGTGTTTGGGGAAAGGGGGGGCGCACGGGGGGGGGGGGGTAGTTGCCCTCAAATCACTTTCGACTATTAAAAGGGGCACTAGCCCTTTGAATTTCCAATCGAATGAGCCCTTTTTCGAGTTTCTACGACAAAGATTTCAATAAAAACCTTATATACCCCCAGGGCATAACTTATAACTCTTGCCCTGAAGACCTTGGGGGGACTGTCCTGATCAAAGGTATAATTTCCAGAACTTTCAACTTTGATTTTCTTTGATTTTTATGCCCCCAGGGCATAACTTACAATTCTTGTCCTGAGGGCTATGGGGGGGGGGGGTTGTCATCCACAAAGACCTAATTTCCAGAACTTTCAACTACGTTGAACAAAATGGCTATTTAAAAATTTTGATTGGATGTGTTTGGGGAAAAGGTGGGCACGAGAGGGGGGTTAGTTGCCCTCTAATCACTTTCGACTATTAAAAAGGGCACTAGCCCTTTGAATTTCCAATTGAATGAGCCTTTTTTGTAGTGTCTACGACAACACTTTCTATAAAAACCTTATATGCCCCCAGGGTATAACTTACAATCCTTGCCCTGAGGGCTGTGGGGGAGTGTCCTCCTTAAAAACATAATTTCTATCTGGAAATCAACTACGCTGAACAAAATGGCTGCCTCAAAATATTAACTGGATGTGTTTCGGGAAATGGTGGGCGTGGAAGGGGTGTTAGTTGCCTTCCAATCACTTTCGACTATTAAAAAGGGCACACGCCACTCCAATTTCCAATTGAATCAGCCCTTTTCGAAGTTTCTACGGCAACTTCTTCGATACGAAGTGCCCTGGTCTAAAGGAAAAAAAAATGATAAATAATACATTGTGCCAACATCGTTCTTATATGCCCCCAGGGCATAACTTAAAACCCTTGCCCTGAGGGCTGTGGGGGAGTGTCCTCCTCAAAAACATAATCAGTGTTCTCATATATCAAAATTTTGATTGGATGTGTTTGGGGAAATGGTGGGCGTGGAAGGGGTGTTAGTTGCCTTCCAATCACTTTCGACTATTAAAAAGGGCACTAGCCGTTTCAATTTCCAATCGAATGAGCCCTTTTCCAAGTTTCTACGACAACTCCTTCGATACGAAGTGCCTTGGTCTATAAGAAAAAAAAAATAATAATAACACATTGTGCCAACATCGTTCTTTACTTAGGCAGCGCTATTGCGCTGTCTATGATTATGAGTTTCATCCTGAAGAAACAAAACACAATAGAGCTTTATCACAGTTGTGTATTATGAATTGTATATTTTGCAAATGATTTGCAAATTGTATTATTTGCAAATGTCTGTATTTATCACGTGAGGCTTTTGGTTTTATTCATTTTATTTAGAGACTGAGGATGGACCGTAATTATTCCTCCAAAATATCTGCCATCTAATTTTTTTTTTACCCTTATCAATTTGGTTTCTTGGGATATTATCAATAATTTTTATCAGTAAGACAGTTTTCAAAACCAGATGATATAAATTAGGACTGTTGACCTAAAGATGACATAAATTAGTTGACATAAATTAGGATTAGTATAGCTATCACAACCTTTACACAAGCTGTTAACAACAATCGACTTAAAATACATCTATAATGAATAAATATAAAATCAATATTTTACATCACTATAAAATAGCGTATTTTACTGATTGAAAAAGTCCAACTGATTGAAAAAGTAATATTTCAATACATGTAAAGCAAAAGTTTCCTTTTTAAAAAGCATAGATGATTCGTTTCTCATTAAATTTCAGTTAAGACTTGAGCTATACGAAGCTCAAGTTATATTTAATGGTGTTTTTTCATGGAGACCATATATATATGACTATGACTATGACTATACCTACAAAAATGACTATATCTATAAATGACTATGATTATGACCTGACTATGAACTATGACTACAAAATGACTACTACAAAAAAGGTTATATGACTACTACAAAATATGACTGCTTATATGTAGTTACATAACTAGATAAATATATAGATAGATAGATATTTATTGGAAAAAGACTATCACAAACCCTAGTGGGCTGAATTCGCATTTCTCAGTCAAAAATATGCAATAACAAAATAATAAAATAACAGTAGTTGAAAGTTCTGAAAATTTGATCTTTGAGGATGACAACCCCCCAGGCCTCAGGGCAAGGGTTGTAAGTTATGCCCTGGGGGCATATAAGGTTTTTATTGAAAGCTTTGTCGTAGAAACTTCAAAAGGGCTCATTCAATCAGAAATTGAAAGGGCTAGTGCCTTTTTTAATAGTTGAAAGTGATTGGAGAGCAACTAATGCCCCTCTAACGCCCACCCTTTCTCAAAACCCATCAAATCAAAATTTTGGGATAGCCATTTTGTTTAACGCAGTTGAAAAATCTGGAAATTAGGTCTTTGATGATGACAACCCCCTCAGAGCCCTCCCGGCAAGGGTTGTAATTTATGCCCTGGGGGCATTTAAGGTGTTTATAGTAAAGAGTGAACCGCAGCCCATAGTAACCAAATATTGACCAAATAAATTTACCAGCCAGTTAACCAGCCAAACTAAAGTTAGCCCCGTGATATAACATAAAAGGGCAGCACTCAGTAAAGCTCATGTGAATGCCCCCCTCCTCCGCAATATCGACAAAACGATTCAACTACATAGGAATGGGCCATAGAAAAAGGCCCTAATCCAAAAAGTATATTTTTAGCAGTTCATACTTTTTTTCATCGATTGAGGCTCATTTTACTCGAATTTTAACACATGAAATTCACAACTGACAAGATTAAGAGAAAATATTTTTTAAGACTCTTTTGGGTTGTTTTACTAATTTTTATCTTATTAGTGTATTAAACACTTTTGTAACGTTAAGATAATTTACGCCTGAAGAGACAAATAACTAACCTGTTTCCGCTTTTTAGATACATAAGTCCGAGAGCTAACGTTGCGCCAGGTCCGGTGATATCGGTGTTCACTAAATCTCCTTCAAATATTTGACAGCTTCCATACTTATATTTTTCAGCGAATCGATCTAAGAGAAAACAGAAACATTTAACGTTTAAGATAAACAGTTCTACTACTAACAATTCGTTGCAGCACAAAGCCGCCTGAGGCTAACAGAGCTACGCCCGGTCTTCCTCCATCTCAATCTATTAAATGCCTCCCTCTTTACATCCTCCCAGGAGGTTCCTATTTCCCTTAAATCTTTCCTTACGACATCCTCCCACCCCAATCGAGAATGAACAGCTTTTCGCTCGGCTCTAGACGATTGGCGGAAAGGGAAAATCTTTGGGAATTTGTCATCCTTCCTCGGCTGAACGTGCCCTAACCATCTCAACCTTTCTCTCATTATAGCCCTTGAAAGTGGGATTGAGCTACACTGTTTGAAATACGGCCAGTCATTCTGGTACCCAAAACAATCCGTAGGCAATTTCTCTGGAAAACATCTAGCAAGTCTTCCTCCATTTTTTGGAGCGCCTATGCTTCAGAATCATGCTTCACCATTGACATCACTGTGCTTCCAATATTCTAATCTTGGTTTGCAGACTTATCTTCTTATCCTTCTAAGCTTTCTTCAACTGTGAAAAAACATCCTAGGCCTTGGCTATTCTACTTTAACATATTCACTGCACCCACCGTCTTTACTAATAATACTACCTAGGTAAGTGTAGCTGTCCGCTCGATCGATCTTCTCGTTAGCCAATATCACTAGTCATTTTCACTTATTCCTTAGCCTTAGCGACTTAATCTTCTTAACATTGATTTTCAAGTCTATTCTCGCACCTTGAACTTGCAAAAACCTCTGAAGATTGATTCATTTTGCTAACACCTTCATCTAGGATGCTTAAATCATCAGCATAATCTAAGTCCAGGAGTTTTACATCCCCATTTTATTCCGTGTTCTCCCATTGCCTTTGCTGTGTTCCTTAAGATAAAATTCCATGAAAATGTTTCATATAAACAGGGATAGAACACAACCCTGCTTAGCTCCTAATTTAATACGACACTAGATCCTAATCTAATTTTCTACTTTAACCGCATCAATGTTATTCTCGTATATACTACTAATCACTTTTACATATTTGTTATTGATACCATGCAAGAATAAAACCTTCGTTAAAGCTCTTCTATCAGCTGAATCAAATGCTAGCTCACAATCTATAAAACTGAGGACTAAAGGTGTTTGATAACCCAGGCACTTCTAAATTATTAATTCAAGAGTGGAAATTTGGACAACACACCCTCTCCCTTCCTAAAACCACACTATTCTTCTCTGAAAAACTTTATCTACAACATCTCTAAGTCTAAAAAGAATTATCATACCAAGTAATTTGGTACCTACAGAAACCAGATTACCTCTACAGTTACCGCATTTATCACCTTTCTTATATAAGGGTAATTTAGAGTTTCCTAAAATCGCTAGGTACTTCTCCTTTTTCAAAAGTCATATTCATAGCCTTCAGTAGCTTATTTCTAACCTAACGCAGCCATTTAAACATTTGCCTCTCAATTACTTGGACTATCTGTCTTGGCTTTTCTCTTTCTATCTCCAATTAGCCATGTCTTGATGCAACCTACTGCACCTGGAGCGTTATTATTTTTAATCCTTTTAGTACTGTCACTAATTCTTCCTCACAAATATATTTTCCCTCACATCTGAAGTGTCACAACCTTTTTCATTCTCCTCTTTATTTTTCCTGTAACTCTTACCACGGTTCACACATTCTCAAAATATTATGCCCATCTCTTTTAACTCTTTCCTTATCACTAAGTGTGGCCCCATTCCTATCTTTAACTGGAGAAAGTCCAGATTGACTACTCCCTCTCAATTTATTAACATGCCGGGGCAATATTTTACTATTATGCCGTCTAACTGCATCTTCCAGATCCTCGGCAATTTTATCCATGCCCTCCACTTCACACCTCCTTATCTCATATTTTAATACTTTCACCAGTTTCTTTACATTCCTTTTGTTTTCATATGATCTATCAATCAGATAATTCCTGTACAAGCCCCTTTTCCTCTCTATTAAACATAAACAATTTTCACCAATATTCTTAGCTGCGTTCCAAACTTTATTTCCTAAGACATCATCAGCGACTTCACCAATTATTTTCCTAAAATTATTCCATTCATCTTCTATACTGTCAAATTTTGAACTCTCGGTTTAGTATTCAACTGTTCCTGGAAAATTTCTCTCAAAGTCTCATCCTGGAGTCTATCAACGTCATAGCTTCCCGGAAGGTAGTTGTTACCCTTCCTAAATTTCAGCTAAGATTAGCTTTCTTACGATAATGTGAATACCATTTTAACTTAGGACCAAAAACTGAATTAGTTATAACTTGATTGTTACACCTACACGATTGGAGCAGTCTGTAGCCATTCCTATTTTTTTTTCCTACACCAAATTTACCTTTCCTACGATACCATTTATCTTTATTTCTACCGACCTGGGCGTTAAAACTTCCGAATAAAACATCATATTTCTGCGTGGAATCCTGCTTATTTGTTCCTGTAACTGTAAGTAAAATTCGTCACTGTTATCTCCGTCAGTCGGTTCTACAGGGGCATATACTACTATGACTAATACTTGGCACTTTTTTAGTCATAAAATGAGCAGAATGAGTGACTAGCATTCTGTTATTAAAACCTTCCCAACCTAACGTAGACTTAGCAGTTTCCTTAAACACCATAAGCCCTACTCCCTGTCTATGTGCCCCATCCTCCCTTCCTCAGTAAATAAATTCTATATCACCTAATTTTATGTATCCTACCCCCTGGGATATGAGTTTCTGAAACTCTTAAAAAACTCAGTTCGAAGCGTCTGAATTCGTCAGTCAAAATGTCGATACGATAGTTATCTTTCAACATTATAACACTCCAAGTTGCAATTTTCGTATTGTTTAAATTATAGAAAATATTTTTGCCTCAGGAAAAGTAATGGTCCCACAACAAGTGCAGGCCGGGGACCAAAGAATCTTCTCAAGTCTACAAGAAGAGCTTAAGGCTTAGGAGCAAACATCAAGAAATCCCAGGGACTTCTAGTTGAATGGAGGCTTTGTGTAATCCTGGGCTCATCTTGGTCACAATATGGATTTCCATACTTGACAGTGTTCTTCACTGTCAATGTGGTTTAGCCGCTAGCGAGCAAGTTCAAAGATATACAACGATTTGCAGAGAACAACCAGAGTTTGTTGATAGCGCACGATCAAAGGACGAAACAGTGAAATAATAGATAATGGGAAAAAAGAGGAATAGGCGAGGTTTGAATTTGCCTTCTGGCCAGGCCCATCGTTACAATTTACACTAGACTATGTTTTGACAGGTGGAAATAGTTTGTCAAAGCTTTTATCCAAAGATTTAGCTCAGACCAAGTCTGAATCTATTTTCTCGCCAAGTGAATCGGTTAGGAAGATGAAAGTAATAACTGCTGGAAGTCTATAAAAGAAGAAGGCGAGTATACAGAAAATATGCCTAAGTGTTTTTTTTTACATATGCTTCATATATCTTATTTTCTTCAGGGACGTCAATTCATTAAAATATAAGGTGTTTGAGGGCAAAATCTTTTTATTTTAAATATAAGGGAATAGTTTCGTCTTTTTTTTTTATTGTGTCAAATGGAAACACCTAAAAGTGTTTTTCTGTTTTAAATCAAGAGATAAAAATGACCCAAGAGGGGAAATGCCCCCCCCCCCTGCAATCTGAAACCCTGTTCCCAATGTAGATTTTAAATTTCTATAATTTTTGTTTTACTTACTCTGGGCAGTGATTTTTTAAAATAAATTTTGCATAACACGCCGTGATGAATTGTGTTTTAAAAATGGTATCGGTATTTTGGAAAATCCACGGCTTCGTGAAATCCTGCCCTGAGCATCTCCTTTCGCGCCAAAGGTCTCCGCGACATGTAGCTCAACCGGTACCAATAATTCAGCCGGTACCAGCACGGCATATGCGGTACGCAAGTAGTTTTGTTCCCTCGTTCGTCAAGATTTATAATTCTGCACCCACTCATCAATAATTGTATATATTTTATTTATAGTTCATTATCCTTTTTGTTCATTTGACTGTTTAGTTTGAATCTGTAATATTTCAAATCAATGCATAATTTTGTATGACGATGGCTATGGCTGTGATTTTCATATATTTTACATTTTTAGTGCTTTTTTTACGATAAAAAATGCCACTGATCGGCATGACCGTGTGAGGCGTTTGAAATTTTTTTTATATATACTATTATTCTAACGTAAGCAACCCCTCAAAAGCAAAGACACCAAGCTTAACAGATACAAGTGTCAGAAATTTCAATTCCTTTGACTTAGATCGTGTTTACCGACATATTCAAGTTCAAGAATTGAGATTTTTCGGCTTGCAGTTCCATGACCTCTTAATTTATGGAAACATAATTATAAAATATCAAAAACTAATCTTTCTTTTAAGAAAATAAATTTTTTCCCGTTATTTGCTGCAGAAGTAAAAGAAATTGGAAGACTAATTGAAACAAATTAAGTAGTTGCGTTTTTTTAATCTATTGAGTGAGTACTCCCCCAAATCCCTATTTAAAGAAATATTGTTATTCACCTTGAGTTTAAATTTTATTACCTCAGGAATAACTTGTACCCAAGTCATTGCTAATGAGGGAGGATCTTACAAAAAGTATTGTATGGCTGGGGTTATCAAGAATAGAGCTGCAAAGACATTTTTCTAAATATTTGCTGGGTCCACCCACATAAAAATTGCCGCAGTCATATGGTATTTGACAAACCACCCTTTGGCGAGTAACTAGGGTTTCATCTTTACCAGAGTTTAGAAAAATTCATTATTTTAAAACTACTAGTAAAGACTATTTACATATGATTTTGTGTACAAACTTTTTTGAAATTCGTAGTAATTTTTGGAATGTATGGAAGCTAGATTACATTTGAAGATTTATTAGGAACTTCGCATGATAAAATTTCTTCGGTTTTAAAAGTGTCTTTTCAATCTACGGCTAATTATATTATTAATAAAAAGAATGTAATAACCGTTCCCAAAAAGTATGTCTCTGACAAATTAAATTCTGCAGTAATATAAGATCCAGAGCAAATACCTATGACCCGAATTGTAACTTCCAGACACGATCCGAAGTTGCAACCCCTCGTTTAACTTGTGAGGGTGATTAGACTTAAAATGAAGCTACAGTTGTTTTGTGTGGTTTTCTCCAAATAATAAAATCTAGTTATCAATGCTGCAAATAATCAAAAAGTGCGTGGTAACAAAACTGTAAGTAAAGAGCGACTCGACCCAATAGCAACCGAAACTCTGAAAAACAGAATTTTGATAACATTAGATACATCAAAAGAATTCATTTAATAGGATGATTCCAAATATATAAGATTCATTAAGTTTAATGCTACTCATCAAAAGCTATGAGCCTTAGAAGCCGTTCCTGTTTTTCGAAAAGGGGGGAAAAGATCCCCCGAAATTCAAGGAATCTCACTGAAAATTGCACCATCAGATTCACCATATGCAACATCAGACTCATCAGATTCTATAGTAGAAGTTTCATACTCCTATCTGCAAAAATGTGAAATTTTGTATTTTTGCCAGAAGAAAGGTCACGCATGCAAGTTTACTTGTTTGTCTTTGTTTTGTTACCAGAGAAGATCATATCGAGCCAATGGTCCAGGAAATCGAGAGAGGGCTCACTCGAAAGCAAATTAAAAGTTTAAGCGCTCTTTATAATTGACCGAAAATTTGAGGACAACTAGCTCTTTCCCACGCCTTTTTTTCCAAAAAGTCGTCAGGTCAAAATTTTGGGATACCTATTTTGTTTTGCACTTTTGAAAGGTTCAAATAACTATACCTTCCAGGATGACATGACCTCCACAGCCCCCAGGGGAAGGTCTGCAAGTTATAAAATATGCCCACCTTTTAAATAAAGCATTTATTATTGAGGAGTATAGACATTTTTCAGGGTGGGGGGAAGATTTTCTGGGATCGACTTTGTAAGGAGAGAATTTTCCATTGAGAGGGAAGTTTCCGGGGGAGGGGGGTGAAATTTCCAGGGAAAATTTTATATGGGAGGATTTTGTCAGAATTCATATACAAAAGTTCTTTTATTTGTCTTACTTTCTCGCTGGCGATTCCAAATTACATGTAGAGATGTTCTGGGGGAATTGTCTGGGAGGAATTTTCAGCAGTATTGGGATTCTATGAAGGATTTTTACGCGTGGGGGATTTTTCACGGGAGAAATTTTCCATGGGTAAATTTTCCACGGGAGCAACTTTTCATTGCTGTGGGGGATTTCCGGATAAATTTGTTAACATCGGGGGATTTCCACCATGACCTGTAAAATGATTAGAAAATATATAAGAAAACAAGTCTTTTTTTCAAATGATATTATGCTAAAGAAAACTTTTCAGGCGGAATCGTCCATAATAAATTTTCTGGGGGAAATTGGCAGCGAGGATGGAATTGTCCAGGGGTAATATCCCGGAGGGAAGAATTTTACACGGGAGGAAATTTCCATGGAGGAATATTTCGGGGAAAGGGAATTTTCCATGGAGGGGAGGATGGATTTCCTAGTATTATTTGAAAAACCCTCCTCAATACCCCTCTCTTTATGCAAGAGTTCGACATATTGTCCCAATTTTTTACGAACGACTCCTGAAAAACAAGGGCCATTAATTTGGAATCATAAGCATTTTTAAAAGTACTAAACAACTTTAGTGTGACGAAAGGGGTATTGAGGAGGGAGCAGGCCACTCATATACCGAATAATTTCTGTTCGTTTTAAGTTTTAATCGTTGCTCCTTACTTCCAGAAGAAAAAAACTTGTTTTTTTATTTAATTAAAACATCCAGAAACGGAATTTTATTTGCATTTTCAATTTCTAGAGTACACTGTAAATTTCTGTCATATGTACAGGGCGATATAACCAAGTAGTATTTAACCAATATAACCGGTGAAATAACTGAAATATACAAAAATTTCGAAGTTTCTATATTTCACATCCTTCATATTTCGTAATTTCACAATCGTATTCCGGATGTTACCAAATATATTTGTTTGTGTGGGCCCAACATACTTTACTCTCAGCTACTACTCTCAGCTGTAGTCACGCGTTATTCTCATGTTTTAGTGACAAAACTATTTTCCTCCATTTATTAAGTCTGGAGAAAACTGAAAATGAGATTAGAATTTAAAAAATCAGAATCTCAATTTGTATAGTATTTGGTGGTCCGGTGTGTGTAGGACTTCATTGTTCGCTTCACAAAAAAAGGTACTCGAGTACGTACTATGTTAGTCATTTACAAGGACTACTCTTAAGATTTATGATATAGGTGACTGGAAGAAAAAAATGAAAATAGTTCATGTACAGCAATCTCTCTTGGTTTAACGTTGAATCAGAACAGAAAAAGAAAGGAATTTTTCCTCTTTTGCAAATTTTTCTGACAGTTAATATAAAAGGTACCCAATGAAAATAAGAATATATTCATCAAGTCTTCATTGATAGCTGGGTTGCATATTTGCTCTTATAACTTTGTTAACAAGCATTGCCGATTTACAGCAAAAACACTGAATTGACGGTAAAAACACTAATTTGGCCGTAAAAAGAAAGAAATGAAGTACTTATATCCAGTGAAGTAATCAAGTGGCGAGGAGGCTGGAAATACAACATCATATTTTTTTATCTTTTGGGCGGGAGTTGCTTTTTAGACTTATTCATGGGTCAACTATTTTTGTATTACATTCTCTACAAAAGGCATATATAAGAAATTGCGGCTTCCTGAACAAAAGTTAGAAGCACGTAAATTCATTCGTTCATATTCAGTGATGTAAATTTCAGATGGCATTTTCAACAGTTTCATAATATCTAGAGGAAAAAATGTAAATAAACGTAAGCTCAAAATGACGACAAAAAAGTAAGCTCAAAATGCAATTTCAATGCAATGATACTCAATTTGTGTTTTTTCCGTCTATTCTTTAATGTTTCATTGAAATGGACATCTATTCGAAATTTTTAAAAATCTAAAACTAAATCATGTCTTGAAAACCCTAATATTCGTAATTAAAGAAACAAAGATCTCAATTATTCAATTGCTTAATACCTGTGTTGTGAAAGCCACTTGAACTCTCCGATTGCCCACGCTACTTTTCTTTAATTTCCTCAAAAGCAAAATCAAACATGAAATTAAAAATTTGATCATTTTAACAACAAATCGTACAAAT
>JAQQPU010012530.1:0-25873 GCA_029168905.1 Artemia sp. Kazakhstan ARC1039 | reverse complement strand
TCAGAGTTGTATCCTAGCCACCGAACAAGTAACTGTTTCCTACCCCTGCGAGTACGAGTCTTTAATATCTTTTCAATTTGATTGATTTCACTATTATTTTTAACTTTTTGTAGCTCATAGTCATAAAAGCCGCCGAGAATCTCTTCATCCTTGGTATGACGCAAACGATAAGTTATGGGTTTAGTGTCTAGGATTTTTGCCACTTTAAAAAGTTCTGTGGACCACAAGTAATCCCCCTTTTCAAAAACACTAGTTGTTCTATTAAATCGAACAGTATCACCAACATTAAATTTTTTCTTCTTGACGCTCGTTTCATGGGAATATTGTTTAAGAAAAGTATCAATTGTATCATGATCAGAATGATGAACTTCCGTTGGGGTTGAATTGGAAAATAATCGATGAGGTCGTTGATTATAAATCAACATGATTTTATCTAAATCATGAATAAAATCAGATGTATTTTTCAATGTACAATATCTTGAAATTAAAAGTCGAATAGTTCTTATCAATCGTTCGGCCAATGCAGCCTTTATAGGGCTATGGCTATGATAGAGCAGTGTATTATATTTCGCTAGTACTTTTGCAACATGGGGATTAACAAATTTACTACCACGATCCGTTTGAATTTTTTATACGAATCCTGCTCGAGAATACTTTCAATGGCCTGAGCAACTTCAACACCTCTCTTCGAGCGCAATAGAACGGCATATGCATAGCGACTAAAAACACTGATTGCAAGTAGAATGTACTTGTACGGTGTATTGTAACGTCTTTGAATCTTCTCTAGAGTTAGGAGATCTGCTTGCATTATATGCAATGGGAAAAGGGCTTTAGTTTTTCGATAATGATTAGCACGAAGTCTATGATTTCTATGCAGAGTGTAACTTGATTCATTTTGTAGATAGTCTTGTACACTTTTAGCGTGAACACTAGTGACTTTGGAAAGAGTGGTGGGAGAACTTAAACTCCCCACTTCACCAACATTTTCATAAATACGTTTCAGAACTTCAACCATTTTGAATGTAAACGTGTAGTGTAACGTCCGCTACCCTTTTGTATACTGGTGGTTGGTGGTGGTTGTGGTGACGTTGACTTTATACGTCTTTGCTTTTGTCTAGCTATCAATGGTGTGCTGCTGCTCCTTATTCTCAAGTTTCCACTAGGTATGCTAGTATTTTCCAAAATTGATTTAAAATCTTCTTCCTCTTCTTCATATTTTAATGATGTTGGTGCATGTTCATTTAATTTTTTTAGAATTTGCCTATTGCTAATAAGGCTTTTGGAAAAGTTTAATGTATTTAGAAAGTTGTATATATGAGCTTCAAATGATAATAGTCCTTTACGATTTGTAATCATATCATAGATTAAATCAAGTAGATTATAGCTCTTGCCTTGAATTATAATCTCTTTCCCATTGCCATCAACTTGAATATGATCTTGACCACTTTCCATGATATAAGTTATGAGTCGTTTACTTTGTTCATGATATGAGTGGGGCATTAGATTTCCAATTTTCGATACAATTGATTCCAATTTTCGATACATTTGATTCCAATTCCTCCTTCTTTAATTGTGTTCCAGCAGCAGCAGCAGCAGCAGCAGAATCCTGAGGAGATGATTCTTTTTTGTGATCAATACCACTGGCCTTCACACGATAGGGCTTATGCTTGTCCATTCGGCGAAGTGCATCTTGAAGTAAAAGCAGTTATTTATCATCCTCAATATTCTCTTTGTCAATGAATTTACTCAGATTGTCCTCAAAGTGTTCCACGGGTGAGAGAGCGAGTTCTATTGGAGTCAATTTATAGTGTTTGGCCATTCTCTAGAGAAAACTGTTTACAAGTCCTGCAATTATCGGTAGTAAAAGTGTGAAAAAGCTACCGCCTGCGTGAAGAAGTCGTTTCCTTTTAAAATTCTTTCCTTTGTTTTTAGAGGCCAATGTACGTACAATGGAACGATGTTGCTTTGCCTGTTGCTTAACTACTTTTGGCAGTTGAACATTGCCCTCGGTCAAATTTAAACAAAGTTCAGATATTAGATTAATGAAATCATTGTCAATACCATGTTTGAGTATGGCTTTCCTAAGTTGGGGTTTTGAAGTGCTTAGAACTGAAAATAAATGTCTATTTTCATGTAGTTTCTTCAGTGTCATGATAGCGACTAATAGGTCTTTTTGCTGTTCACGGGGAGATATACTGTAATTTCATTGTCAAAAATATCTGTGACTTCACGCAAATCCTCGGGTGTATTTTGATTAAGATCTAATAGTATGTAGCCGTAGGGTTTATTAGTTGCCTGATTGTACGCTGAGAGCAGAAATTTGGGGGCGCCTGGATAGATTTGTTTATTGAGAGTTATTAGCGAGCTAGAATCACGAACAACTCTGTAGATGATATAGTAGGTGCAGTTCAATGCAAGTGTTCGCATACATTTGCTCTGATGCAAGAGATTGTGTAGAATCAGAGTAACGGAAATCTGATCATGATGAGAGCGAACGGTGAACAATTGCAGAATTTCCTGGGACCAGTGTTCAATAGATTCAGTCAGATCGTCAATAATCAGCAAAGAGTTTGGTTCAATAATGTTGAAAACATCAAGTCCCTGTCTGAATTGTATCTTCACCAATCCCGTCGTGGCAATTGCTTTTATTTTATCGTATGACTCCTGCCAAATACTGTAACAATAGTAGATTTTTTCAGCTTTTCCACAAACATTTTATCACAATTTTAATTATTTTAGTTAAGAGTGTTGTTTTGCGCGACATTGACGGCCCACACATAAGCGATCTGAATGGTTTTTTAAATTGATACATGTTCCCTTCAACAGTTCACCTGGACAACTAACTGTAGACTATAGTTGTATAATGACTAAATAATTTCCCTACTAGTCCGTTCAAGAATAATAATGAGAAGAACAAAATCAATAAAGAATCATATTTCTTGTATTATAAAAAACAACACTTTACAGAAAACAAAGAAAAATACACTTTTTTAATTTATAATAAAAAAAATGCACTAGAAAAAGCACTTTAATAAATATACTTTATTTACAAATGATACAACATTTAATGAAAAAATACACTGAATAATATCACTTTTTTTTCAATGCAACATGTATATTTACAAAAACAAATCGGCTCAAAGTAAAAAAAAGATAACTTTGGTAGTGGCGGTGCCCCCCCCATGGCGGCCGGCCCCCCAGGCCGCCAGGCCCCCCCCCCCCCCGCGAGCTTCCCCCGGGCTGCGAGGCCCCCCCAAGGTTTTGGGAAAAATTTATTGGACTTTATTCAAACCGAGACTTTCCCTATGGCTAACACATTCGGCTCGGTCGGAAGTTAAATAGTGCCCCAGGGGGAGGGTAGTTACACCGTCTTGACAAACATAGACCTTGTCGGAAATGGTACTCATGGCAATTTTTTCTATATTTACAGTAAAGTTCCTGTAGTTGAGTGAACGAATTGCCAGCAATTTGGCTCGTGGAATTGTATTTTGAACAATACAATTCCTATAGATGTCCATGTCGAAATTCTTATCCACATAGCGCGTGGGTACTCCTTTGCAACGTTTCTTGATTTCCTCGTCGTTTGTCTGTATAAAGTACACCTTCGGACTTACAAACATAACACGGGAAATCATGTCGCTTCCCGTTTCTGATTTAAAAAATAGAAGCTGATTTGGCGACCGACGTTTCACTAGCTCTGGGTAAAGACCACTCCAATTGGTGTGGTCCATCCGCGAGCTGATGATTTCACCGTGCGCCAAATCATCAATTAGGTTTGGGGTTTTTACTTTTAGCAGTAGAGATTCTGTGTCCCTTTAGCAAACCTCTACTTGCCCCTTCTCCGGCCACTGTACCCTATTCACATTGTAATAGAATTCCAACATGAGCTTTTTAGAGATCTCCAAGATCGCACTGCCTGCAGCAATATTTTTATTCAGGACAATGCTTCTTTTTTTCCTATTCAATAGTACCATGTCCGGGCCAATGATTGTGAAGGAAGTGTAATTTGGATCGGCAATAATTCGATCACATTGTTTGGGATCGGTCACGACGTCACAACGATTCCTATTGCGAACACCCTCGCACATTTTACCAAAAGCCGAATTCAAAATGAGCTTATAAATTTCTTTTTCGGCTTTCGTTTCCGCTTCAGAGCGTTTCTTGACAAAAGTGTCAACAAACATTTTCAGATAGGGTTTTTGGCTAAACTGGAGGGCTCTATGAACCTTTGTGACCATGAAACCGTTGTTGCACATCCATTTTAAAGCCACATGATGTACAACAATATTTTTTTTCGGCAGAAGGTCAGCAATAAGTTTTTGTTTTGAAGGTGACCAATGCAATCCGTCCACCTCGACTAAACGCCTATTGCGGGGGCTCAAAGAGTCCCTAGTCACAGGTCTATTGATGCATGGGAAAACAAAATCCTTTACTGAATCGTGAAGCTCAACTGGTATCTCCTCATCAATTTCAAAAAACCATCCAACCGGCTCATTCTCCTCAACACTGTCAATGTTGGGGAAATGGGGAGCTTGAGGGTCTTTGTGCCATTTATAGTCATCGCAGGGTAGTGTATAATGGGACATGGCCGAGGGGTAGAGAGAATTCATATCAAGGAAAACTGCATCCGATTTTGTCCCCGTCTTGTCTCCAGTTGGATCAGTTTCCAAGATACGATCCCCGTGAAAAACGTATCCACCCCTCATTGACCTCTCGATGAACAGTTGCTGATCGATTTTGGTGATTAGCCCAATTTTTTCCCCGCTAATTTTTAGGATGAGGTTCATTACCTGATGAGGAGATGAAAAATAATATCCTAAATCAAGATTAAATTCCCCATAGATTTTGTCCGTATTTTTACACATAATGTCTAACAAAGTTAACACATCACTCGACAAATACAGCTTGCAGTTGTCAAACCCATTTTTACACCCTCCCTCTGCCCACACTATTTTAGCAAAACTGTATTCATCAGGGGTGCACCTACGATCGTGTAGACTATCGTAAAACGATTCGATCGAGGGAATAGTTACCTCGGTGAATCTCGCCATTGAACAATAATAATCATAAGGATAGATGCCCTTGACCGTCAACAAATCGTATAAATCATTTGGAAATTGTTGCTTGAGAAGGGGTAAAGCGTTGCAGCCGTCATCATTTTTCTGCACTTGAATTAATTCGCTCAATGATTTGGGGAAAAAACTGTAGGAATCTAAAAAGCGAATTTTATTCGTGTACTCAATGTCGTCTTCAACAAATCTCCGTATAAATTTCAAAACAAGCAACTTTTCCGAAGATTTAGGAATGGTTTTGTAGGAAAACCTGTCTAGCACCCATGCATCATCCACTGTTCCATTTCTTTGAAGATGTGCCATTGCTGGTAGCACATATTTCAGATCGTAGTTAGAATTATGTATAAAAACCGGAAGAAGGAGTTGCTGTTTAATTTTTAAATTGCATGAATTGTGAGCCCACCCACGAAAGTTACTTTTCCCCGTTGAATTGGGGTCAGTAAGATTATTGTGATCCTGGACCGCGTCTTTTGGGGCAAGAGCCCCCCTACAAACCCAACAAACTGTTCCCTTTTCTAGTGCCAGTTGCTCCTTATCTGATAATGACATTGGGTAGTTGGTGTGACGCAATCGTGAAATTGCGGCGTTTGCTGTTTTTATTAAAGACACCAATAACTTCTCCATGCTACCCTCCTCATCCATAGTTAAAAAAAACTCTTCCAGCTGCATTTTATAATTAGAATCGCGACGGGCATGCGTATAGGAACACGCAACTAGTTTGTGTTCCTTGACTATGTTTGGCCTTGATGGGTCTGATACCTCCACCAGTCTTGATTCACAATCCTATCATACTTTATCAACTTGTAGCAGGGAATTTTGGAAGTTTTTAAATTGTAAGTATCTTTGCCTTCTGCCGGCTTTTCTATCCTTTGATTTCCATGAAGTTTGCAATATCTCATGTGATCCGAGAATGTTCGCTCAGATGTGAATGGGGAAAGGCACATGGGGCAATAGTGACGTTCCCCTTTCTGAACACCTTGAGATAAGATTCGACTTATTGCTGTAACGGGGGAAAAATGACCATAGGAATTTACATCTTTGGGAGGCTCATAAATAACCCAAACCCAATTTTTAACATTATCTACCGACGGTGTCCTAACTGAATATAGAATCCCTTTTTTATTTGGTTTTTTCCCCCATATACAAATTCTGTGTCATACTGGAGAACAACCAGCCCTAACCTAAGATTTTCATTTGCTTTTTCAAATATGGTTATTTCTTTTAAGGACACCGGATACTTCCCCTCTAAACAATCAAAATTTACTTTAGGGAAATTTTCACCACCGTTACGTGCAAGTCTGTCGAGATTTTTCATTCTTGAATCATCTTTCAATGTTTTATGGGCTGCTGCTAAAAATGCATATTTAAAGCATTGCAGGCCCGTGTCAAAATAGAAACTCTGAACCCCTTTGGTAGCCGACAAATCTGGGTGGCATTTTATTTTTCTACCCGCCCCTCTTAAAACAAAGTTTTTTTAGAATCTACTGAGATTCAGATCCATGTGTTCAATGTATAAAATTGTGGACCCACTGCCCCTTTCGTTAAACGTGTCCAAAGTTGATATTAATTTATTAACCCAATTGAAAAAGTTACCCTAAAATTCATTTAGACCTGGGTAAAAAGTTTGATTTCCAGTTGAAAAAAGAAAATAAAAAATATCCCCAGATGTCCCCTTTTGTAAATAAACTTTTTGATTTACTGATGCCTTAACCCCCCTTGACTCCCCCCATTTCTGAATCTGAATCTCAATAAGTGCTCGAATTCGGTCGATCTAGGTATGAAGAACATTTACAGGGTCTGTTAAAATGACACTCCCGTCAACCACGTTTTCCTCGGCGGGATTAAAATCTATCCTATGTGTTTGAAAGTGACCTAGAGCAGACTCTAATAAATAAAATTCACGTAGTTCCGGGGACGTGACACTATTTTCATGTCCTGCACCTATTTGCACAAGATCTAATTCACTAATCAAAAAGTCATCGTCAAAAGTGTCCCCGGGAACATTAGGTCCAACAATTTGCATAAGGCTATCCATTTCTTCAGTTGTAAATTGAAAATCCAGGGGGATATTAAATGACATACCTTCACTAACATCAGAGGAGACTATTGCCCATGATATTCTTAAGTCCTGGGCCAGGGAAGGCAGTTGTTTTCGTAGCTTCCCCCTGAAACTAGAAAATAAATGGATTGAGTTTTTTTCTTTGACGAAAGTTTTATCTCAATTATAGCACACTATTTTTTTCTTAGTTGGATTTATCAAACGTTTTTTTCTTTGAGGAAAGTTTTATCACAATTATAGCACACTATTTATTTTTTTTCTTAGTCGGATTTATCAAACAATTTTTTTTTCTTTGAGGAAAGTTTTATCAAAATTAAAGCACACTACTTTTTTTTCTTAGTCGGATTTGTATTTACCAAACAATTGTTTTTTTTCTTTGAGGAAAGTTTTATGACAATTATAGCACACTACTTTTTTTCCTAGTCGGATTTATCAAACAATTTTTTTTTGCTTATAGCATTATTTATCAAACAAATGCATAATAAATTACGAATTTTTTGCTTATAGCATTATTTACAAAACAAATGCTTAATAAATTACAAATTTTGTTAATAACACACACGCAAACACACACACACACACACACACACGTACACGCACACACACACCTGCGCACACACGCGCACACACATCGCAACGTTTGACTAATAGCAATAAAATACGGTAAAAAAAAATCAACTCAATAATTGTCTCAATAGCTCATTAAAAAAAATTTAATCTTTTTTTTCCTACCAATCTAGTCATCCATAAAAAATAGCGACCAGATTCCTTTTCCTACAAATCTACTCGTTTAATGTTTTTTTTTCAATTGGATTCGTATTTATTAAACAAATGCATAATAAATTACAAATTTTTGCTTATAGCATTATTTACAAAACAAATGCATAATAAATTACAAATTTTGTTAATAACACACATGCACACACACACAAGTACACGCTCACACACACATGCACACACACACATGCGCACACACACACACACACAAACACACACACACGTATGCGCACACACGTTCACACATAATGTACACGCACACACACACACACACACACACATGCGCACACACTCACACACACACACACACACGTATACGCACACACGTTCACACACACACATGCGCACACACGCGCACGCACATCGCAACGTTTGACTAATAGCAATAAAATATGGTAAAAAAAATCAACTCAAAAACTGTCTTAATAGCTCATTAAAAAAAATTGACTTTTTTTCCTACAAATCTAGTCATCCATAAAAAATAGCGATCAGATTCCTTTTCCTACAAATCTACTCGTTTAAAAATCTACTATTTGTAATAGCAATAACGTAAAGTACATTAGGTAAAAATACATACATTTCCTAATTCAGACTGCACTTGTGTGTCGGATGGGGTGGTGATGTCCGTTTCTTGCATAGATGAGCCAGCGGGGCTCACCATCCTGTGAGCAGCCGCCCATTCTCTTTTTGGTTTTTGACCAGACTGTATTCGCGTGGCTCCCGATGGGCCAGTTATCTCCACTTGTTGCATTGGAGTAACGCTATTAGCCTTAGCTCTCTTTGGAGGAGGAGAGTAATTGTAGGTATTTTCCTCCTTAAAAAGAAGACAAAATTTAGTATGGAAAAAACGATTCCCCTTTTTACAGAAGAAAAAATTAGTACCCCCCCCCCCCTCTTCCCCGTCTTATATTTTTATAAAAGCCTCTTAATCATCTATGAAACCCCGTTTGCATTCATCAAATAGAATATCTCGTCTAATTTGGCCGAAAAACAATCTATATTTGAATGTGTCTTGAATCACAAACACATGGGGCATTAATCTATGCGATAAGACGTGCGAAGTGTGGTTCCAAAACTGACCCTTCCTTGTAACACAGATGCCTTTAGTTAGACCGGGAAAAGATTTTTGATAAGGGGAAACTGACATTTTTGAAGGAAAAGAACTACATCTAATGAAATAAACTCGTAAACATAGGAGTGGCGGAGGAGGGATTTTATTTACATAATTGAAAAAAGATCGTACTTTACGTTTTCTAACGACTATATTCGTCATATTGTAGGGTTTGTATTGTTGGGGGGAGGGGGCTATGCCCCTGAATTTGAATTTACTGGAGGGATGGTAAAATGATTTTATGTGGAAATAAATTAAGAAATTTAGTAAACTGTACTCACATTGTAAATTGACGTATCCATAACTTCAATGTCAATAATATTTAGTGTACTATCCATGATATGTTAAATCATTATGAAAATTGAATCGTAAGGTAAGAGCATTGTATACAAAATCTCAAGGACGAATAAAAAATCAGTCCTTTTATTTATAACCAATCACCAATCAACTTACCGTATATTGAGCAACCATCGATGTCTCTGATTGGCTCCTAAAAAACGGATATTGCCTCAAAAAACAGTCCGGTTGAGTTATATAATTTCGACCATACTCCCAAAACATGTTGGACCACTTTATACCGTGCTAGCTTTTTAAAAAAAAATGTGCACGTGAAGCTGAAGTGTCTCAGGCGTGAGTTTTCTTGAGCCAGTTCTTGTGTAATTCCTTGTGCAATTCTAAAAAACGGATGTTGGTTCAAAAAACAGTCTGGTTGAAAAACTTGGAGTTGAAACAAACTTGTGTGGGGAATCCCCCTTCATACTGCTATCTTTTTTGCAATGTTTAGGAACCGGTGGGGAATCTCCGCTCGTTGTGAACGGTACCAAAGGGATATAAGCAAATAGCACGTAGTTTCATAACGTGTTTAATCACGTGTAGAGGTCCCATAGAATAACAGTGGAAGGAACATAGCGCTATAGAATAGCATGGGAGCGAACATAAGCCCTTAGAATAGCATAGGAAGGAACATAGTCCTATAGAATAGCATGGGAGGGAACATAAACCATTAGAATAGCATAGGAGGGAACATAATCCCTTATAATAGCATAGGAAGGAACATAGCGCTATAGAATAGCATGGGAGGAACATAAACCCTTAGAATAGCATAGGAAGGAACATAATCCACCCAAATCCATAAGTACATGCCCTGAAAAAGTGTCAAGGAACGTAATCTCCCCAAATAGCACAGGAAGGAACATAATCCACCCAAATCCATAATTACATGCCCTGAAAGGTGTCAAGGAACGTAATCTCCCCAAATAGCACAGGAAGGAACATAGTCGGCTAGAATCCATAAGTACATGCTCTGGAAAGGTGCCAAGGAACGTAAAGTAAGCAAATAGCACAGGAAGGAACATAGTCGGCTAGAATCCATAAGTACATGCTCTGGAAAGGTGCCAAGGAACGTAAAGTAAGCAAATAGCACAGGAAGGAACATAGAGAGAGCAAAGTATAAGGTACTACTCTACTTACATGTTTAATGGCTCAATTAAAAGCTAAATAAGACTCCTCAGTTACAGCCAATGATCTGAACAATTTTTTTCCTCCATAGTTCAGAGCCTCCCTCCCCTCTCTTTTGACGCCCCTTATGATTTGTCCTCTCTCAATTTTCCCGTTATTTCGCCCTCAGATGTGGAGGCAAAAATTAAGAACATTAAAAAGTGCAGTTCTTGTCCACTAGACATCCCGATTGTGCTAATTAAAACCTTTGCCGACAATCTCTCAGAGTCTTTGTCCTTACTCTTAATGAAATTACCTCTAACGGTAAATTCCCGAATTGTTGTAAAATAGGTTTTATTACTCCCGTAAAAAAAGAAGGGTAACAAGCAAAATTCTGATAGTGCCCTTCCCATTATTGTTACTCCAGTTTTTTCCAAGTTATATGAAAGCTTTTTAGCTGAGTGGTTGAAAGTAAAGATAATCCCAAATGTTCGGACAATTCGGAAACACGTTCTACATCTACCATCCACTATCTTGTTCAGCTTATGGACACACTAAGTAACACACTCGAAAAACCCAATTCCTGGCTCAGTGTTATCGCTATTGACTTGCAAAAGCTTTTGATTTAAGTAACCATTATATACTAGTAGGAAACTGTTTAATGACATTCAAGTAGACCATTATTTAATTAGAATAATTGCGTCTTTCCTCTCTAATAGAACGCAAATCGTGAAATACCTGAGTGTATACTCTGATCCCCTCCCAATTGAAAATGATGTGCCACAGGTAACCCTCTTAGGTCCAATTTTATTTCTTACAGTGATAAACAGCCCGAGTGTCCATTTCCCGGATAGATGGAAATTCGTTGATCTGGCCGTCTTAGAGACATTAATTTAAAAAAATTAAATTTTGCAAGGGAAGTAAAGAGCGAAGTTGAAACTTAAAACGGACAAAATTATTACTTCACAGCCTATCTAACATACAAATAAACTAACTAGTTATGTTTCCCTATGTTTCTAGGATTATAGAAAACTAGCGCTTTACTGAAAACACAAAAGTCAAGTATAAAAAACAGGAATATTGATTTGGGAGTCAAAAGTGAGTATGTAGCCTGACAACAATAAACTAATCTTAATTTTTTTTTCTATATTATTATGTGTTTTCCCACATTTTTTTTTATTCTATCATACCATTGTTTTGGCTTTGTAGAAAATATATCCTTGACTTTACATTTGTAATATAAAGAAGCAGATTTACGTTGTTGTTGTTTTTTTATATGTTTACGCAGTGAGTTAGCTTCGGATGTTTTACTATGTAGTTGCTGGTAGAATCGCTGTCTTGGTGCAACGTTTTGATTTGGGTAATAATAGAAGCAGCAAAACACAATCAAATTAAAGGGGCATGGTAAAACTTTGGGTCTTATACTTACCCAAATGATTTCATTGTAATCTGAAAGGTTTGGAGCATGGGCGCCCATAAGCTGAATTCCAGGGGGGGCATACCTCGTCTAATTGGCACTTTTAATGCTATATAATAGAAATCTCAGAACAAAAAAATAAGGCAACATCGTTCAGCAAGGAGTGGGAGGGCAACCCCTGTCCTCCTTTATAGGCGCCCATGGTTGGGAGCTTGAATGAATTTAAGAAAGAGATAATTATTTGCAAATAACAGAATTCCTCCTCTCTTTTTACCTAGGGGGTGATCATGAGGACCAAGTTTTATGAATTGGGAGTGGTTATTGATTTTCAATAAATCAGTTTTCTGTGCTTGGATCTAAGTTACGGCAATTACACCAATTTTGTGTACTTGACAGAGAGCCTCTAGTTCGATCAATTTGTCAAAATCCCGGATTTCGGCGTTCGTAACAAGTAACTTTGGGAAAGTAAAACGGTTACTAAAGCGATCAATTTTTTTGTGTGTTATTTGTGGGAGCCAGTAGAGAGTGGGAGGAACGTGGATCTGGGGGAGAAGAGTCATCTTTTTCGGGATGACGACTGGGATTTGTTTGGGAAGCAGGATTAAAAGCTGGGATTGGACCGGGCTTAAGAGAAAAGGAGGACAGCGGACAATTTATGGGGATATTATTAACTTGGGATGGAACTACGGAGGAATGGAGATAATCTGTTAAACGGCTGTTACCTGGTGATTGCCATGCTGGGAATGGTGACTCACGTCTGTCAAGGAGTCATTGTTTTGTGGGAGAGTGGGGAGGGTAAAGGGTCACATTCTGTAAGCAGAGAGGGAATAAGGCTTCTGAGTGAGGGGGAAGTAGCAAAGGGACATGTTTTGGCAAGGTAGAAGAAGGATGGGTACTGGCGTTTCCAAGAGTCTGGGTATAATATTGGAATGAGGATATTTCTTGTTCAAGCGTTCGGGGCGGGAGCTGATTAAAAGAGGATGGGGAGTAGGTAATTTGTAAGGGTTTGTTAATTGTTGAGCTGTGTTTGACGAACTTTGATGGGAGATTTTTTGTTTGGGTGCGGTGTACTAAAAAAGGACGGCCAAAGGGGAAGGAGTGACTCTTACAATTCATATCTTTTACAATTTGGTGCAATTTTCTTTCTGGGGGTAGTAGGCACGTACGTAGGAATTTTTTTCAGGGGGGCCAATTTGTTTCGGGGGGGGGCCAAATCCTTCAAACCCATTATTCTGTGAGAAAAATCAGAAAATTATGGGAAAATGAAAAAAATCGTGAGATTTCGGGGGGGGGGGGGCCCCGGCGCCCCCCCCCCTGCGTACGTCCCTGGGGGTAGATAAAAAGAAGGAGGAACCGTGATGTGAGCTTTAGTGCAACCAAAACAACGACCACTTAAAAAAAACAGTACAAATATTAACATGCTTAAAATTGCACTCAAGCATGCTACATTTATCTAATAGGAAGAATTTACATAAACGTAACAAATTGCAACGACTAGCTCTACATTTACCACTTAAGAATTGCTTACAAATATTTGAGGAAATATGACTTTCGGCCAGGTCAGGGTTTGTTCGGTTATTTCGTTTCTCGAGGCTGCGAGTAGCTGTATGCGAACAATTTTGGCCAAGTTTGCAATTTCCATGCTTGAAAAATTTGCAATTTTCTCTAGCACTACTATCATAATTATTTTTTCAAGGAACTTGCTTGAAGCACAATCGTGTCTAAAAGTAGTCATCTCCTATTTTGCATGAACCAGCCAAAATCATATTTGTGCATTAACAATTTTGAATGTCTGTAATAGGGTAAATGTCATTACAATGATTAGCAGAAATGAAAAATTCTCTACTGGTGAGACAATATCAGACGGATTAGTCAGCTCGTGAATAATTGATAGTTCTTCAGTATCTTTAATCTCGACGATCCGGTCACTAACATTATTAGGCTATCTGGATTTTTGACCTCTAATTGGTGGGTGCAATTATTTTTTTGGATTTGTCTTCGTCTTGCTGAGATGAAAGGAAGGGAGATTAAGAATATCAAGTAGGGGGGGGGGGTATCATTACACTGTATCATAGACAGTGGGTGACAAATAATTTTCGAAATTTGTTTTAATGCCTCTTCTAGCTTATTATTAATTCCAACAGGGCAAACTTTGGTTGGGGAAGTCAGGTTCAAAAGTGCATATTTCGGCGTGGCACCCAAAATCTCTAACAAGGGGATTCTGATTCGTAGAATCATCACTTGGAAGACTTGAATAAGGTTCGGTCTGGACCATGGGCGCCCATATGGGGGGGCAGGGGAGGGCTCTTGCCCCCCCTGGCTGAATGATGCTGCCTTATTTTTATATTTTTGTTCTGAGATTTTTATTATATAGCATTAAAAGTAGCAATTAGACGAAGTTTGCCCCCCCCCTGGAATTCAGCTTATGGGCGCCCATGGTCTGGACTGATACCTCACATGCGCTGGGATTTAAGTAACTAGTAGTAGCACAAAGAATTGAAGAAGGGTTAACAAATAAAGTGGTGTTGTCCTCAGTCTGACTAGAAGCTTCCAAAGAATGGAGTGTCTCTTCTTGACGGAGGTTTTGGGAAGGTAGGATTTTATTCTGTGACAGGAGGGGCAACGGTGATTCATTATTAAGCTCTTTGAGGATAGTGAGGATCCTAGCTCTTTAATTAGGAGAACAGGGGGTACGAGGGGAGGGTAGAACAGGTGAATTTGATGGATTTACCTGTAAGATTGAACTGTTCTTTGAGGAGCAATCAGGACACAACCTGTTATCAGTCCAATTTAATTGCATCAATTTTTGCACACTTTTCAGTTTCTTCGCAAAATGAACAATTGCACCCTCCATATTTCACTGAGTTGGAAAACACTCTTATTCTGCACTCTGGACAGACTAATCTCTGTCTAACCAAACTATTCCTTCTAAATGTTTTACACCAAGAGGTTAACAGCCCGAAATATAAATCCCAAAGTGTTCATAGATCGGATGGTAGATGAGAACAGGGTTGCCACTCAGTAGTTTTTTTTGGTGTCACTTTGGGTGGCAAAATAATGTCAATTTCGTATAAAAAGTGTTATTTTCCAAAAATTTGCCTCTCACAATGTTTCGCATCGCTCGCGCTGGTACCAACAAGCTTTTCAAATTGAAAATATTGGCTAATCCGCTTGGGATCACCTCCGCGCAGGTTTCTGCATCTTTTAATTTTCAAACTTGAAAAGTCGGCTCTAATGCCATCCATAAACTACAAAAAAGGAATATTGATTCTACTTAGGCGGTGCTGATTCTCTGCTTTGCGAAGCACTTCCACTCTTATCAACTTTCCAGCCCTCCCCTTAAAACCCGCTAAAGCGCAAATGGTGTTTACTGTATAAAATGGGGATTCGTCCCATAGAGTACTTGTTTCTCTTTTTGTTCTGAGTAGTTTTTGCTCATAGCGCGAAAAAGGAAAGAAAAAAAGAAAAGAGAAAAAGCAGTCCGAGCTTTTTTTTCTTTTGAGAAAATGGAAAAAAGGACAGCAATACTCGTCTACATTGAGAGTTGTTCATCCAGTTTTTCCACACAATGGACTATCTGGATTATTACAGTACGTTTGGGTACTTGAAACTTTTCTCTGAAAATACTGAACAGAATGCCGCGAACGTAGATCGCAGCCATTGATGACCCTATGATAAATCAGTGCTACCCATGCAAAAAAGTCATTTTCCTTGGTGTTCAAGATGGGAGACTGTAATTATTCTACACAAGGTTTTGGATCATGCTGATTCCAATGGTGCACTTTTTATTTTGATTTGCCGCCATTTTCAAGGGGTTTCAGGCTCTTTTTCGAAATCACAATAAATTTCTTTTCGCAATAAACTTTTACTTCTAAGATCAACCGAAACAATAGTTACCGTTCCTGATTCAGTTTCAGATGGCAATTTTTTCTCACTAGACAGTTTTTTTGAAAACACGTTTTTTAACTTTTGATTACTATGGGCTGTTGTTCGCTCTTTACTAGGTTGCAGCAGCTGCTGCAACCATGATACAACTAATAGTCGATCAGACACTAACTCTTTCAATTAATTTATTTGGCAAAAACTATAGGATATCCTTCGTATGAGGTACATGGGAGACAAAACTTAAGGAAAGTATCACTTGTTACACTCCAAATTTCGTGACCAGGAAATAGCTAAAAGGAGGAAGTGCGTCCAAGTCTATTTTTCGTGGTGATTAATCAGCATGTTTTCAAAATGACTGTTATTTATGATCAATGTGATGATGATGAAACATAAGATTTATGATCAATGTGAAGGAGCATTAACATAGCAATAGAGTGTTTCTGAATCCGAAAACAGAGAGATGGAAAAATGAAAGTAAAAAGGATATTGATGCTTCTACATTGACGGTTTTCCTTCCGGTTTTGTTTTTGAAAAACAATCTTTTTGCTAAAAAGTGCTACTTTGGAAAAAATACCACTTTTACTAAAAAGTGTAAAAGTACCACTTTAAAAAAGTGCCAGCAGTGGCAACCCTGGATGAGAACTGAAAACTTGTTTTCAACTTTTGGTTACTTTGGAATGTGGTTCGCTCTTTACTATGTTGCAGCTAGTCCTGCAACCATGAATTCTTATTTGAGTGTATCCGGCCTTTTTTTGGGAGGGCCGGGGGGGATTGATTCTATACGGGGAGAATTTTCAGCGGTGAAGGAAGTTTCCGGGGGTAAACTTTTCAGGGTAAATTTTCACGGGGGGAATTTGCCAGAGTTCTTATATGAAATTTTTTTTATTTGTCTTACTTTCTCTTTGGTGACTCAGTTTTATATGTAGAAGCGTTCTGGGGGAATTTTCCCGGGGAAGTTTTCACCGGGTTGGGATTGTACATGGGAGAAACTTTCTATGGAGAAATTTTTCATGCTGGGAATTGATGCATGTAGGGGGGGGGGGGGTCAGATTTTCAGGAATTATTTAAGAAGGATCAAAAATTAAATAATTTTTTTTTTAATTGAAAGTAAGGAGCAACATTAAAGCTTAAATGAACAGAAATGTTTTATATATGAGGGGCTCCCCCGTCCTCAATACCTCTCTCTTTATGCTAAAGTTTGACTTTTTGTCCCAATTCTTTAAGGACTACAGGGGCTGTTTAATTAGAATAAAAAGCTATTTTGAAGTACTGAAAAACTTCAGCGTGAAGAGCGACGAATTGTAGAGGGGGCAGCCTCCTCATTAATGGAACGATTTCTGTTTGTTTTGAGTTTTAATTTTGCTCCTTACTTTCAGAAAAAAGAAATTTTATTCAATCTTTCAAAAAGAGTAGCAACGGTCCGAAAAGTAAAATAAGTCAAAAAGTTTCTTGCATTTTAAAAATGCTTCCTGGATTATTAAAAATATTGGCTTGTACGGGGTAAAAAGGTATAACTGTCTTAATAGAATAAATAATACCAAAAACTCACACAGGGAAGATATATAAGAAATATCTTGATTTCGTCACACTTATGATGCTTACATCATCTGCAGAATCTGGTTTATCGAATAATTGATAATTTATCACAATGTGACCACACAGCTTTATCAGGAAAACTGAAATCTAGCTTATATGAATCTAGGACAGTAATTAGTATTTCCTTTGACGCAGGACGGGACTATGCCAGCAATATAAAAAAAAGTATGTATTGATTTTAGCTCATTCTACAAAGGAATTTCGAGTATTTACTCCTATAAGTTTGGGGTCGTAAGGCTTTAGCGGGCAAGAACTTTTTCTCTAGTTCCACACCTATATATTAATAGTAACAACACTGTCGAAGTGACTTTGTTAAATTATTACACATTGCTTATTACTTTCTCGTGTAAGTTAATCTGCTTATTTTAAAAATCATGTCAGAATTTTTTACTGTATAATTTTCACAGAATTTTTTTGGCAGGATTTGGTGTTTTGGAGTTTACAAAGCGTGAAAATTGTAATTGTCTACAAAAATTTCCTGCTGCAACGTTTTTGTGAAGGAAAAAACTGGGAGATTATTTCGAACACCCATAGCTTTACTGCCACAATACTTACAGTTTTGTGTGGAGTTTTTGGTGTTGAAAACAGTCTTCACGACATTTTCACAAAAAAACCGAGGGTGCCTGATTAAATCTGATAATGTCTTGAATTTAGCTTAAGAACTTACACGAGGGAAGATACCTCAGCCATTGAATTTTTCTAAAGATCAAACCAGCCGAATTTCGCTAAGAAAAGAACATTTTTGAAAATACACTAAAAACTGGAAGACGGGAAGATTTCGAAAATTGTTTTTGTATCAGCGACAAAGGTCTGTTTAGAACGCTCCTTTTAATATTTTTGATTTAAAGAAAAGTTAACTTGCGCTAGTCGTTGTAGTTAAGCGCAATTCTAACCTTTGACTGCTAGTCTATCATTAGAGTTGGAGGCTTTTTTAAACACTTGATGGACTTGGATTGTAAGGTCTTGGAAAAATTTTAAAATACCATTTTCCCACATTCGCTCCAACCCCATTTATTCCTTAGGAACAAGTCAAAGGGTCTCAGGTTCGTTAGTTCAGAAAAGATAGCGACTGTCTACGTAAAAGAGGGGAATGGGGACCCCCCCCCACCCCAAAAAAAATATTGTTCATGGGAACCTTTCAGGAAAACTGACTAAAATCAAATATTTGGAGTGTCAGCTCCTGCTCAAAATCTTTTAAAAATACCCCCCCCCCCCCTGAAAAAATTACTAAATGACAAAAATACTGTCTTAATTAATAAAATCAGGGTAACATCAGGACAATAATCTTTTGCCCCATGTAATATTCATACATCTGCCCTATGCCTGTATGTTGGCCTCACTGCTAAAGCTTACGTAGTAATTTTCCCCCGAAAGAATTACTGAAGGACAAGAGTACTTTTTTGAACTGAAAATACAGGTGTCTTGTCCCTTAGTATTTTCATACCTGTGTCCTGCATGATTAGTCTACTTGTCCAAATTTGCAAACACTATGCTGTCAGATGATGGATAAAAAACGAAGACAAAAATAACATCGGCTTATATATCTAATAATACCATTAAGCGTTTTTTTTTTGTTCTTTTTACTTACCATAACTTAAGAATAGGGTTTTGTATTGCTTTCTGAAAAAATTGGTAAAGTGTTAAGCTATTAGCGCAAAATTTCTTCCAGATAATTTTAAAATCACCACTTACCTGAGACAGTACAAATCATGAAGATCATGGCTTTAAAAAAATCGATCAAAACTGACAATTATTTAATGCGCCAAGGTTTCAAAAATGAAATGATCATTGAACTTGTATGTAAAACGGTGGTTTGAGGTTGCCTGGATTCACAGGCAATCAAGTGATCAAAGCCTAATAGGCCCGTCCGCCTAGAGTCTCGGGTGGCCGACCGAGTTTTAGGATTGACACATGACTGACAAGTCCCCTGGACTCGCAGGCGAACGGGAAGACCTTTATTTTTCTTACTGTTTGGGTAAACGGCGAGAGTGACTACTCTATAATTTTAAAATTAATTTTCTAATTAAAGTCAACTTAGATGGAAGTGATGAAAAACTTGAAAACCATGGCTATTTGATGTAAAGCCAAAACAGATAGTCTCAGTGCAGGGACGTACGAAGGGGGCCTCTGGGCCTGCCCCCCTCCCTCGAAATTTCACGATCTTTTCCCCCATAATTTTCTGATACTTCTCACAGAATAAGGGATAGTGGCTAATTACTAGACATAATGTGCTAACCGTTTGCGATTATTTTTCGGCCTGTAATTACCCGATTTGGTCACCAGCTTAGTATTAATCCATTTCCTATCCAACCTCTCGCCCTCTGGCATAATGGGCGTATGGAAGGGGTCCCGGGGAGTACAGCTCACTCCCCCCTTGAACTTCAAATTTACGCTAGATATGGCTGAAAAAGCAGATGGTTAAAACAAGGGTATTGTTTCTATTATGAGACGAAACTGTTTTCTGTTTATTTCTATTTTATATCTTTTCTGAGTATTCAAGACTTCCACAATAGAGGACTTTTGCCTGCTCACTGTTGCCAGAAAATTTTCCCCCAGACAACAGCGTCTTAATGACAGGAGTTCAACTGATGTTTAGAAAAGTCTTCCAGGGGGTTTTTACAATTCATGCGAGGCTCCATGACAAGCTGCCCTAATTTTTGGTGAGACCCCCTTCTGGCTTGATCACAAGCAAACAAAGCACAATATTTGCAGAAACACCCTTTTTTCACTGAAGAAAATACTAGCCAAGCGTACTTATTCATCCAGCTAACTTGAAACTTGCTTGTTTCTGAGCCTGTGACATAAACTGGGAAAGGATACTCCTTGTTTGGTTTAAAATGCCTTTTCATTAAATTATACTTTGTTTCATCGGAGACCGAATCTCTTCTTTCAAAAAAGGCTCCAAAGTGAAGCTCAACGTCAATGTTTATTTCATCACGCTTGTCTGGTACTACCTCAGGATTTGGTATTGATTCTTGAGCTGAAGTCGAAGGTTCAGTCGCAACGGAAATGTTCAGCTGATCACTATTGGCACTTTTTTCCGAGGCAACCTCACTAATTCGTGGTTTTTTACCCCAAAACTAGAGAACACTCTGTTGTTTTTTTGACATTTTTACACTTGTCCTATCTTTAGCAACAATTGGTTTTAGACTGTCAACTGAAAAGACTGGACCAAAGAACATGGATAACCGATATCAGATCCCCAAGTTTTTGGGTAACTTGAGGAATTCTGTGATGAAGGCCGATTCTGTGATGAAGGGCAAGGGCTGAAGTTATTGGCAGTTCAAAAAACCTTACATTGCTAGCAAGTTCTATCATACCTACGAAATATTTATTAATAAGTAATCACCAAAAATCATAAATCATCAATAAGCTTCAGCATTAATCTTCTTGGATTAGAGCTAAATCTTTCCAAAACATTATGGATAATTGGTTCTTGTTTCACTTTTTTTCTGTCATTCCAGCTGTTTATTTCCAGCTTTTTCAGCCGTCTACCTTTTATCAGCTGCTTTTTTAGACATCTACCTTTTTTCAACTGCTTTTTCAACCAACTGCTTTTTTAACCATCTGCTTTTTCAGCCATATCTAGCGTGAATTTGAAGTTCAAGGGGGGAGTGAGCTGTACTCCCCTCGACCCCTTCCGTACGCCCATGTTGAGAGAGGGCGAGAGGTTGGATAGGAAATGGATTAATACTAAGCTGGTGACCCAATCGGGTAATTACAGGCCGAAAAATAATCGAAAACGGTTAGCACATTATGTCTAGTAATTAGCCACTATCCCTTATTCTGTGAGAAGTATCAGAAAATTATGGGGGAAAAATCGTGAAATTTTGAGGGAGGGGGGCAGGCCCAGAGGCCCCCTTCGTACGTCCCTGTACTGAAACTATCTGTTTTGGCTTTACATCAAATAGCCATGGTTTTCAAGTTTTTCATTACTTTCACCTAAGTTGACTTTAATTAAAAAATTAATTTTAATTTTATCGAGTAGTCACTCTCGCCGTTTACCCAAACAGTAAGAAAAATAAAGGTCTTCCCGTTCGCCTGCGAGTCCAGGGGACTTGTCAGTCATGTGTAAATCCTAAAACTCGGTCGGCCACCCGAGACTCTAGGCGGACGGGCCAATTATACAAGTCCAATGCATTCTGTCGCCCGTCATTTATCTTTGTGGCTATGAAATCGGTTTGCTCAGATCGTACATTCAGGAAACTTCTCGAATGTTTGGTATCATGGTTGATACCAAACATGGTTGATACCTAGTAAAGAGCGTACAACAGTCCATAGTAACTAAAAGTTAAAAAACGCGTTTTGAAAAAAAAACTGCCTAGTGAAGAAATTGCCATCTGGCACTGATTAACGAATGGTAACGGGGCTAATGTCCATGAACGGGGTAATGTCCAAGAGAATGTTCATGTTCGATGCGGAGTACGCCAAGGAGGCGTGTTATCCCCATATGTTTTTATCTTAGTATTGCTACAATCCTCTCTAAGATAGCTGATACTTGCTTTCTTTGTTTTTCTGATGTATCGTATATTGCTTACGCGGATGACATCCTACTTATTAGTAGGAGCCAATTTTCTTTGTCTAAAATAGTGAATAATGTGAGAAAAGTTTTTTTTAGATATTGGACTTAATTTAAATGTTGAAAAGTGCGAGTATCTTTGTTTCAACGGTAATGCTCCGAATTCTCCTTGGAATTGTAATTATTCTTCTATACGTTCAGTTGATAGCCTACGTTGGCTTGGTATTACTCCGTGTAATAATATGTTTTGTTTTCGTCAGTCAGATTTTAGGGACGCATGCACCAAAATTAGATGTGTGTATTCCAAGATTGTTGCAAATCGGTCGAAATACAATCGCTAAGCTTTAGTGTTGCTGTATTCTGTTTTCTTTGACCATGCTATTTCAGGTATTTACATTTTGCTTAGGAAGAATGACCTATCTAAATTAAGAAAATGCTATTATCGATATTGCAAATTTATGTTGTATCTTCTGTTGTCATTTTGTAATCGCCGTATTATCAAAAAGTATAACACACGTGATATAAATGAAAAACTTCGTGATTTATGTATAAAACTGTCTGCAAATGCCTATGAAAAACTGTCCCCTCACCATGGTCTCATTCGTTTGTTTCGCTGAATTTTCTTTTAATTTGTTTATCTTACTTTGAGTGCTGAGTGTGTTTATTTTTTCTTTCCTTTTTCTCTTTACTCTACTATTTTACCCATTGTTTGTGCAGTTTGTTATAAATAATTTATTATTATTATTATTATTAACTATTATTTCGGTTTGTCTTAAAAGTAAGAGTTTATTGCAAAAAGAAATTTATGGTGATTTCAAAATAGGGCCTGAAATCCCTCCAAAATGGCGTCAGATCAAAATGAAAAGTGTAACATTGGAATCAAAATTGTCGAAAACCTTGTACAGGGAAATTACAGTCCCCCTCCTTGAACAACAGGGAAAATCGCTTTTTTGCATCGGTAGCACTGATCTGTCTCCCTTTTTTCTTTTTTTTCCAGACCTAGCGGGTCACCAGGACATCATAGACAGATGCTTAATAGCTAATTCAAAAGCTATTTCTTATATCTACGTGCTTTTTATAAACTCCGCCACCTGCAAGTACCACATATCACCTAAATGGCACTTTCTGTCATTTCTCAAGTGGTGGTGCTAGCAGGCTACCAGAACATCATAGACAAGTTTTTTATAGCTCATATAAAAGATATTGTTCATACCTACGTTCTTTCAATAAATTCCACCATCTAAAATTTCCGAATGGCTCTAAAAACGGCACTTTTTGTGCCATGTCTCAAGTAGAAAATCTGATGCTATTGGGCTAGTAGAACTTAAAAGAGTTATGTTTAATGGTTCATTTGAAAGCTATTGCTCATATCAACGTGTTTTTTTATTATCAATTCTACCCTTAGTAAGTGTGATATAGCACTGAAAACAACACTTTTGGTGCCACTTCATAAGTGGAAAAGCTCTGAAGTACAAAACAGGTACTATTGTGATAGTTATGTTCCAGAACCCTTAAATGTAGGTTTACAAGAACCCTTCCCGCATCCTCGCCCTCCCAACGCCCTTAGTAAGTTTTATAAATCGTCGGCTCACCAGAAAGCTACTCAAACATTAGCAGAGTACAAAACCAATGTAGATAGATGCTAAATGCTTCAATTATAAGCTATTGCTTATATTTACTAGGTTTTTACAAATTCTACCATCTATTAGATTTCAACATGAACTAGTTTCATGGGAGAATTTGCAATGAAGTCTTTGTCATGAGTAGAATGCCTCGTCTGGATTTGTCTCGGCCCCTAGGAATTTCAACGTTATTTGCTTGCGCCTCGACACCTTTTCAAAGAGATTCAGAGCTCTCTCACATGGTCTAATACTTTGGGTAGACTATGCTCCATGTTGTACAAAACCTACCAGACAAGTTTCCGGGCCAACCAGACATGTTTGTGGGCCTAGCAGACAAGTTTCTGGGCCAACCAGACAAGTTTTTGGGCCAACCAGACAATTTTCTGGGGCAATCAGACAGGTTTCTGGGCTAATAGGTGTATGAAAATATTGTGGGTACACCATATACGGCAACCTAAATGGAATTTGAGGGTCGATAAAGTGAAATTATGTCACTATTCTAGACTTAAGAAACTCTACACCTTTTCAAAGAGAATATTGTAGCTATGGAATCCGGTTAATAGCCTGTAGCTTAAAGGTATCTGAGATCTCGCCCCAGTATCGCATACGCTATTAGAGATATCAAAATGATATCTCATTTGCATTAAGCTAACTCAATTTGCGACCGACAACGAGTCGAAAAATGACCTGTAATCACTGCTAAGCCTTTTGTTATTGCTAGGGGATTACCCAATTCACTTCTTAGTGTTAACTGACAGAGTTCCAAATACGAACATTTTGAAAAGCAGACAGGTTTTTTTTTGTTTAGCATCTGCAAAAAAGGGGTAATTAGTGATTGGTTAATTTTTTAACATAAAATCTCTGAATAAAATATTTGTGGAGGGAAGGGATGATGGGAGAAGGATTTCTTAGAGTACTTATAGTGCTGTACTATGGGTCGACTTGCTAGCGAAAAAAAAATCCGTATGGTTGACTTGAACTAAATCAAAATACACTATGTGCAAGCAGATTTTCAAAATGTATGAAGGTGGAGAAAAAAAGAATTAAACTGATTAGCGGTTAAGGTAACCCCGAAGGAGTTAGTATTTTTCTCTAATGTAAGTGTTTTCTTAAGAAAATGGCCCGTCTTTAACAAATATAGCCTTAGTTAGTTAAAACTGCGCATAAATTCTTGATTTTTTGTCGTGTTACTTAGGTAATAATGCAACATTTAATATTTTTTTCTAATGTAAGTGTTTTCTTAAGAAAATGGCCCATCCTTAACAAATATAGCCTTAGCTAGTTAAAACTGCGCATAAATTCCTGATTTTTTGTCGTGTTACTTAGGTAATAATGGAAAATTTAGTATTTTTTCTAATGTAAGTGTTTTCTTAAGAAAATGGCCCATCTTTAACAAATATAGCCTTAGCTAGTTAAAACTGCACATAAATTCTTGATTTTTTGCCGTGTTACTTAGGTAATAATGGAACATTTACTATTTTTCTAATGTAAGTGTTTTCTTAAGAAAATGGCCCATCTTTAACAAATATAGCCTTAGCTAGTTAAAACTGCGAATAAATTCTTGATTTTTTGTCGTGTTACTTAGGTAATAATGGAACATTTAGTATTTTTTCTAATGTAAGTGTTTTCTTAAGAAAATGGCCCGTCTTTAACAAATATAGCCTTAGCTAGTTAAAACTGCGCATAAATTCTTGATTTTTTGTCGTGTTACTTAGGTAATAATGGAACATTTAGTGTTTTTTCTAATGTAAGTATTTTCTTAAGAAAATGGCCCATCTTTAACAAATATAGCCTTAGCTAGTTAAAACTGCGCATAAATTCTTGATTTTTTGTCTTGTTACTTAGGTAATAAAGGAACATTTAGTATTTTTTTTCTAATGTAAGTGTTTTTTTAAGAAAATGGCCCATCTTTAACAAATATAGCCTTAGCTAGTTAAAACTGCGCATAAATTCTTGATTTTTTTGTCATGTTGCTTAGGTAATAAAGGAACATTTAGTATTTTTTTTCTAATGTAAGTGTTTTCTTAAGAAAATGGTCCATATTTAACAAATATAGCCTTAGCTAGTTAAAACTGCGCATAAATTCTTGATTTTTTGTCGTGTTACTTAGGTAATAATGGAACATTTAGTATTTTTTCTAATGTAAGTGTTTTTTCTTAAGAAAATGGCCCATCTTTAACAAATATAGCCTTATCTAGTTAAAACTGCGCATAAATTCTTGATTTTTTGGTAAGTGTTTTCTTAAGAAAATGGCCCATCTTTAACAAATATAGCCTTAGCTATTTTTTCTAATGTAAGTGTTTTCTTAAGAAAATGGCCCATCTTTAACAAATATAGCCTTAGCTAGTTAAAACTGCGCATAAATTCTTGATTTTTTG
>JAQQPU010012528.1:0-25879 GCA_029168905.1 Artemia sp. Kazakhstan ARC1039 | reverse complement strand
ATGCTGCGCCCGCATACTCTTGGAAGCTTTCAAAACTAACGAGAAGATAGATATTCTTACTCTACTATCAGTGACACTGAATAATCTCATCCTTTCATATTCTTGTAAGGAACATAAAATCCTATTATCCCCTTCAAAAACTTCAACAAAAGGTCTACATCCATCGCGAGCTTTCGTGAAGGCTGGTACTGGCTGAAGAACTAAAGATACCAAAGTCACTGGCTTCAAATGAGGAACCAGTCGAGGATCCCTCAAAATGTCTGTGAAATAATGAAGATACCTACAAAATATTAACACTAAGCATTTTTGGTAAAAAGTCACAGGCATAACATTTTCTGAGCTACTTCCCCGACTCGTTAAGCAGGTATGAGCCGGAAATAGTAGGTAAACTGCGAGAGAAATGCAGGGGGTAGACTTCGGTTTGCGGAAGACATAATAGAATATGCGGAATAGGATAGACAGAATAAAATACGGAATAGAATAGTCAGAATAAACATAGACGGAATTGAATAGTTTAGAGTAGACAGGATAGAATGTGGAATAGAATAGATAGACTGAAAAGCGATAATCTAAACAATACGTTAAATACAAAGAATTTAAAAAAAGCAATAAAAATGAAAAACCACGAAAAGTCAAATATCTAACTGAACTTTCTATTAGTACTTTAAATGTCGCATCAACAAAGGAAAATAATTATTAAAAATCTAGTGAAAGATACTTAAAATAGTTCATAATATGTCTGCTTAGAAAGCATTCAAATCAAGCTGAAGGTATCTTTGCCTCGATTATCGCTAGAGTTAATCCTGATTGTCATTTAAGAGACCCCCTGAACTTATATTTTAACTAAAAAAGTAGGAATGAACATGTCTGAAAAAAATAATTGCTGAAATTGACAGACTGCAAGATCACCAACAGAAAGACGGTTAGATTTTTGGTTTCAAATTGTGATCATTTAGCTTTTCTACTATACTTTCCGATAAAATCATTACTATCTGGTAGAAAAACATAGGCAGAGATAATTTACCAATAGCTACCTTTCAATAGTACCTGCCGTCAAACAACTTTTAGACATTAATAAAAGGGAACATATGTAAGAAAGAGAAAATAGGCATGGTTGGTAAAGTCTGTCTTTAAAAAAATTACCAACTTGAATTTAAAAACACGTAAACGAAAGAATTTAGATTATGAATAGCTGGTAAGAGCTTTATTCGAGATAAGAAACGATAAACTAAAAAATGTCTTAATATTTCGGCTTCTGGAAGTCTTTATCAATTGAAGAAGAAAACAGACAAAAAGCTAAAATATATGAGAAAACGATCTAAAAGTTGAGAAAACGCTGTAGTACAAATTAAAAAAACAAAAGAACTCGTCTGTAAAGAAACTACTTCTGCTTTTCTAGAAGTTCTAAACAACTTGTGGTTACAAAACAGCGCAAAAATCCAATAGAACTGGGAATCATATATCTATTATTTTATTTGATCAGACCTTATACTATGTGCAGAAGATCTAATAAATGTTCTGCAAAATGGCCTTATCACTATAAAGAGTTGCTAAACACTTTTACATAAGGATGGCTATAGTTATTTGGATGTGAATTCATTGTCATCATTCTCTATTGTACGGTGAAACTTCATCTTTTTATATTATTTTCTAACGTGTTTTAGCTGTTGTCTGATTTTTCGTGTTCTGTTTGCTATCGATAAAGGGTTCTGAACGTGAAGCTAAAATTTTTCACCCATTTCTAGTACAATTTTTCACAGTCTATTTCAACAGTTTTAACTATTGTTTACACATCCATTTATTTTCATTTTATTGATGAAATTAAAAGCAGTGTGGTCCAAGAAATTATTTACTGTTCAAACATTTAAAGTTTTGAATTTTGTAAAAACCTACTGATCTAATATGTTGCAGTGGTCCCAGGTCAATAATTATGTCCACCTTTGGACCCAATCTTCCCACCCAAAGCATATGTTAAAAGAAATCCACTCTATTTAAAAATAAAATATAAATTATCTAGAAGAAAGAATAGAGAGAAAAAAGATAACTATGTTATCTTTAATATGTGAAGTGAGTCCAAACTTTAATTATAATTAATATGCGAAGCACAAATCTCAGATGGAACTTTTTTTCCCACCCAGACAAAGGCGGTTTTATGTAAGGGACAGAGGGGGCATTTGCCCCGGGCGCAGAAATTTTAGGGGCGCATAACTTCAAATAAATACTTCAACGGTTATAATCATTCTGCCATTCTTAAAATTTTATTTTTTATTAAAATAAAGTAGAGGACGTAGTTAATAAATGAAAATAATTAATATAACACTAATTAATTAATAAAATAAAAATGAGTTGAAAAATAATTATATAATAATAATTAAAACAATTAAATCAAAATAACTAACAACATAATTAAATTATTTAAATAATACCTTATACTATGGTGTGGAATGCATGGTGTATGATATTATTTAATCAATTGAAAATAATTTTATTAACAAATGAACATTTTCTTAAAATTTGGCTTGAAACTTTTGTGGGATAAGGGACAGGGCACTAATCAGGATTTGCCACGGGCACAAGAGAACCCGGAAACGCCAAAGCACCCAGAGCATACGCCACAAGAAACCCAGTACCAAATAGCTAATCTGAGAAGTACACACATAAGGAGGAGTTCTCTTCCCATTCAAGGCACACGTCAAAAGGAAGTCAGTTTATTGACAAAATTAATAGTAAGAATAAGAAAGAGATATTTTTGTTTTTTATTTAAAACTAATAAGCACACAATAAAGGGGGAGTTCTCTTCCCACCTAAAGCATGCGTCGTAGGCAATTCACTACACTGACAAATATATTGAATGGTCTTGCACCAGTTTTGTTTATGAATATTTTTAAGCCAAATTTGTTTTATCACGATTATTCGACTAGGAGTGCGGATAATCTGGCATCTGAGCCACAGAACACAACGAGAGCGAGTCATGTGACCAGACACATGGGCCTGTCAGTTTGGAATTCGTTCCCAGATTCTGTTCGTCAAACTGAAAGTGTGCCACAACTTAAAAGCATTTTTTTTATCATTATTCTCAAATATTATTCTTCTTATCCCCTTTTTCATTTGAATTGGTAAGATGAAATGGCATGCATGATATCCAACCGGTCGCTTTTCAAGCCTCTTTTTGCTTTAGTGCGACTTGTTGTCATACTGAGTTCTTTTTGTATTAATAAAAATGTCTGAATCTGAATCATTAATTTGAATTAGGAGACGGAAACAAAAAACACCTGACCTACCTAATCTGAGAAGCACACAACCCAGGCGGAGTTCTCTTGACAGCGAAAAACTGCAAAGCATCATCAATTGAACTAATCAGGCGGCAGTATAAGACTAGAGCTGTTATTAGTACGGCTGAATTTGCCTTACCATCCTGCGAAAAACACAATACAATCTAAGTAAACCAGAAATGTTAGATTGGAATGGAATCAAAATAAGACTAATAATTTAATAAATGTACGACCAAAACCAGACAAAGAGAAAAAATTTCGATGAAAACAAAACAACGGGTCTATGGCTAGTAGACAGAAAAGAAAAGACGGCAATCACTGATGTTTCGCATACATAAAACTAGACGTCATCAGCACTAAACGGAAATAATTTAAAACATAGCCAATTACAAAAGAAAAAGTGTAAATCAAAAATTAAAAAAATATAAAATAAAACGATAAAACCAATTTGTAAATTGCTTGAGCAATAAATCCAGCAATCAAGTAATATATGGACTGTAACACGGTGGTCTGAAATTTATTTGCAATTTGTAGGTTCATATTGGGTAAGTTATACTCGAAAATATGAATTTGGAAGAAATAAGGGAGATAGAGAACAAGATTAGGTGATACAAGAAATTTGGACAAATAAAATAAAGAGCAAAATCTTGTATCAAGTAGTAAAACGACACGTTTTATCGGATTTTGCTTTATTAATTAATCTCTGAGCAATTGGAGTGAAACAACTGTCTCTAATTAACAAGTAAAAAACTTCAAAATTTTGCCTTTTCCAATCAGGACGATTAAGTTCTTCGGCATTAAATTTATTATATTTTTTTTACTGTTTTAATTTCTAAAAACAATAAAAATGAAATTTATTTTCTTTTCTAACCTACATAGTCCTGTGACCTACTTTCAGCTTTTGTGCAAAACTTGTGATAGATATAACAACGGGAAGTCGGTTAGAATTCAATTATAAACACTGTTTAACTTCAAAGAAACATACAATTGAAGCTTATTAAAAGGAATATAAAAGGGACTGTTGACGAGCGAGCCCTGCAGAAGCTGCCGATGAACATACTTGTCTGACAACGCTCATCTTAAGGAAAGATTTTCACTTGCACTTGCAATCAATGAAAATTGAATTGAAATTAAGGTTCGGTTTCAAAAATTTGAGATTTCAATTACCCGGTTTGAACTACCCTCCCCCCCTTAACCAGAAATTTTCGTCCGAATCCCACAAAAGTAACAAAAATACATTCATACAAAATTTCGCACGATAGTTACTAATCTTTTTTACAAACCCTCCAAATCTTTTGTACCCCTCTCCTCAACAAAAGTCCTGGATACGGCCCGGCCTACAATATAAATTTAATTAATCACCTGGTATAAATATTAAAATTGGAACCAAGCTTTAATTCGAAGTAAAGTAAAGGGCATGTTCGAATTTAAAGATAGATTCGACGTGCAAAATAGTGATAAGCAGGTTCGTCAATTCTCGTCAGATTAAAATTAATTAAGAAAAAAATCGACTTCATACATTAATAACTAGCTATAGTTAGCTCACTTTCCTTAACGAAATCTACATCTACATTCCAATACTTACCATACAGTGTACAGTGCAAACATTTCTTTCATTCTTATTCAGATGATCAAACGCAGCTTTTGCAAGTGAATAAAGAGCAGTGATAGTGGGAGTTTTTCGACAGTTCCAACTATTCTCAATGACTGGAGCACTGCCAAATTTTGGATGAGTATAGGGGCGACCAGACACATTTATTACTAGATACTGATTACCATGCCGGGTTTCTAAAATAGAAAATATTGATCAAAGCTTTAATTAAAAAAAAAACAAAACAAATTCGGACGCAATTGATTTCCATTAAAAAAAAAAAGAAAAAAAAGAAAGAGAAAGCTAAGTATTTCTCGGAAAACGAATTTTACATAGAATTCCTCAGAAATGAAGATGGGGTCAAAAGACAACATCTGTTAATTTAAAATCATAATTCAGATAGAAGAAAACAGAACCAGAAAAAAACTCAGAAAAACCAGAAAGAATAAATTAAACAGAAAAAAAAACATCATCATGATGCTAATATACGACGAAATCTTTGGCAGAAGGAATAAACAAGAATTTTGCAGTACGTAAAGGTAAAAAAGAGAAGTACTTTATAGGAAATCAAGCTAGATTATTTCTTGTCTTTTCTTTTCCATCTAAAAAAGATAATGAATTTCTCTTTAAGAGGTCTCACTAGTAGCTATTATTCTTACATTAAACATATATAAATAATAAAAAAAAGCTTGTTTTATTTTTAATTCACGCATTTCCATAGCTTTTTTTATTTTTTGACATCAATTCCGATTCAATATTTAACTGGTAGAAAAATTAAATGTTGAATAAAAAATTTAAAACGCCTCCCCCTCCCCCTCCCTTTTTAAATGATGAAAATCGATCAAAGTAAAATAGTGAAAAAATACACAGGATATATAATAAGAATAAAAACGAATAATAAAAGCACACTCTTACTTTTCTTTTTGATTTTTATTTCGTTTCGTTTTTAATCACTAACCTGACAAGAACATCCTCTCCAAGAGGAAGAAAGGGTGGCAATACTTAAAATAGTCTCGGAAAATGACTGTAGGATTACTCTACGTAAAGAGCAAAATTTACTAAATAGTACACATTGCTACAGAGAAGTGAAATATAATTCAAAAGTATCAATCCGGCTCTGTAGTTTCCTTCTCCTGAACATGACCTTGATACAATAGTTAATAGGCTTCAAGACTTTTACCCCATGATAGCACAGTGGATACAGGCCAATACACGGCCCAGGGATCGGTGCCCGTTTCAGTTGAGCGATGGGCTTGCTACTGGTCACTGTAAAAGCAACTGAAACGTTGATTCGGCGCCCTATGCACCAGCAATGGCTCTGGAGGATCTTTATAGTTTATTTGTCTTTAGAAGAATTTCGTAATTCTTCCTTTCTTTAATTACTTTAAATCAGCAGGCAAGGCAAAAAAAAAACACAGAGAAATAAGGTAAGATAGTAAGATAAGTAAAAGTAAGAAAAGAAGTAAGATAGTAAAAGTAAGATAGTAAAAGTAAGTAAAACTAAGATAACAACCTTACGATTTCCCTCCTCAGAACCAAAGGATGAGCTGCACTTCTATTCTCATCTACACTGTTTTCGTCTTTATTTATTCTGGCGATCCTCCATTCCCCAAATCTTTGTGTGATGCATTACCACACCCTCGTACTTCTCCACACTCCCAATATGCAGTCTGAGAGTACTCTTCAAAGTTCTCACCATTAATACCAACCACCATCCATACTCAACCCATAATACCCTAAATAAATAAGATTGAAAAAGAAGTAAGAATGGACTCCAAACATAGTTCCAGCCATATGAACTCCACTATTTAATCAAAGCTAGTTGTGCTATTCCTTCGTTGCCTTTCCCCGTCGTTAGTTTTAATAAGTTTATCGATTTAGCAACTCAATCGCTCCAATATTTTTTTGTCACTTTTATTATTCTTTTTATTTTCTGTTTATCAAATTACAAGTGCCACTATTCCATACATATTTATAGATACGACCTTAGAAATCTTTACAATTTGAATCTAAACTACGGTAATTGAGTTGATTATTACATTTAAAATACCTTCCAGTAGGTGGCGTTAGTTAATTTGTGAAAATTCAGGAAAGAAGAGGAAAAATAACAAATTAGCCGTTTACAGTAAAAAAAAAAAGAAGAAAAACAAGAAAAAGAAGGCTTGTTTCGATGAAAACGCCCGAAAAAGGTCTTTTTACTAATCTAGGGGGAGAATGGGGACAAAAAAATCCAGGGGGCACATGCCTCCCTCCCCTAATTAATGCCACTGCTAACGTGAACCTTGCTTGGGAGTAAGCAAGCACCAAGTAGTAGTGTTTACGGGGCCGTGTTCAATGCCTTTTGTTATAGATTCCATATATCGTTTTTCAGACTGGCACTCCCTCCAAAATGTCAAACCCTTCAGAAATGATTTCCTTTACAAGGGCCTGCACTTGCTTTGCTCCTCAATACTTGCCAATTAGCACAGCTTCATCCACCAAGGCTATTTGGGCAATTGGTACTTTATATAGAACTCTTTTTTCAGTTAAATGGCCACAGATTATTAGAAACCAGAAAAAGGAAAAATTTTGAGTATTTCATTACCTAGAAATGCCCTGACATCTTCTGAAGGGTTACGATAGGCTGACTCAATACCATCGGCGGGGTATGACATCACAATGAGCCGAGAGGTCAAATAAGTTATATCTAGTTCTCCTTTTGCAATAGTGCTACAAATAATAAAGTCATTAGATATTACCAGTAATTCTAAAAACAGACAATAGTAATAGTTATTCAGTAGGAACAGCAACCATTATAATACAAAAACATTTTTTTAAAATAAAATAGCCATATAATCCCAATAAAAATTTACGGAATACAATGTGCAGGCAAATCCAATATTCAAATAAAAGGTGTGTGCACCGTAAAATCTATCAGGCCAATAAGTGCAATTTTGACGAGTTCAACACCATATGGCGTAATACATAACTGATCTTTTATTGGTGAATGGTTGTATATTTTTTTTTATTTGTGATCAATCATATCACCTATAAACCTGATAGATCTTTGAATCTACGATGATAATTCCGATTATTTAAAACGGACCTAGCATCTAAAAAATAAGAATTGAAAATAACTTTAAAATAATAAATGGAATCCAAATTTTATATATATATCTATAATTTATCCTTTTTTTTAATACATTGTCAAAAAAAAAATTCCAAAAACAGCAATGCCAAAAATCTATAGTCTTAACCTTCAAAAGTAAACTGAATTCGCATCCGACAAAACATGCTTTATGACCTAATAACTGATTGGGCAACGTGAACTGCTTTAGCAGCCTTTGGTCATCGCGACTGAAGAAAGCGTTGCAACTTTGCTTAAGTTTCTTCGCCATCAATACACACTAAACCTATCGACCCTGTAACTCTTTTAAAATTATCTCTTGAAATTTTAAATTTTGCGTATCTCCAAAGTAGTTTTCTTTCCCCACTTGGAAGAATATAAATCAATGCCATGGAGGAGCATCAACAAACTCCGAAGCCACAAGGACCCCGAATGAAAAATTCCAAGTGCTTTCTGCCGAAGAAGAAGAACTCATAAGCGAGTTTTGGTTTGAGAATTAAAGAAAGAAATGTTGAAAAAAATAAGAAAAAATTGTTGTCATGTACTTTTACAAGCCATTCACGATTATAAGCGTAAAGTCAAAATTGTTGCTCTCTTGGTTTGAAATTGGTCTTCGCATAGGACCAACTTTCTAACATTACTACTATGAAAGGTGCAAAAGGAAAGCTGGAAATGTGCATTGGGAATGAGAGAACCGTTGAACTTTCGGAAACACATGTGACTCCTTTTCTCCATTTTAGTCCTAAAGGCATAAAGTATAATATAAGCTCAACCATAATCACAGACAGAAATGGGTTGTCAAAGTATATGGCAGCACATTCGGACCCATGGGAAAATGTATGTTTTTTGGATCTCTAAATTTTTCTATTTATTATTCTAAGACAATATTTTGGAAATTCGCCGCACATCTTAAGCACTTAGTATAGCTTCAACATGAAAATCACACCTACTCGCTTGCCAGCTTGAACAGAGCTTTCCGCTCGAAAGCAGAATCATGGCTCAAAGAAGCGAAAGCTTGGTGGAACAACTTCAGATAGTCTTTTCTGACATAGATAAGAAACGCCTCTCCATTTCCCAGGCTGACGGCTCTAGCTAAAAAACAAGCACGCACCATTCTTTTTGGCCCAAGATAAAAATTATACGTCGCTTTCCAAAATGTAGTTTTGCATTCATCAATACGGAAATAGACTTTCAATATACTGAAATCGTAAGCATAAAAAAAGGACAGAGCCTAAGCATTGTTTCCGCAACACGATTCAGCAGTTTCGTAGTGAATAGAGAAAAATCGGTGGTAACACTAGACTGTAATAGCGTTACGTTAACATAACAGCGTTATATTTTCAGAAAAGTTTCATATCACTATAAGCACGAGGTAGAGAAAACAGGAACTTTCAATACTGGGAATAGACGACGGGAATACAATCTATAATCTTGGGTTTAATATAAGATTTACTATAATCTTGGAATAACCAACCCCCAGTTTATTCAAGGTTCAACCGAGTTTACTTAATAAAAATGGAAAAAAACTTAAATGTGTTGACCCATAAACATATAAGATTCTGCACTAGCATGCAGTACGGATCCCACTTCGATCTCCAACACAGCCATATGCCTCCTCAATAAATAGTAAAATCGAATAGCCTTAACATTAGGGTTCCTCCCTTCTTCCCCAAACGTACAGCCACCTTACCTGATCAAAGTAAAAAAAAACTTAATCTTCTAAGCCAAAATATTTAAATCTAAAATTATCTAATTTATATTATCTTTAACGCTTTAATCTTTAACTAATTGTTTCTTTAAATTATTTTTGAAAGACCCAAGGCAGCTCTTATATCTCAGCTTTTGTGGAAGTATGTTATACATTTTAACACAAGCTACATGGTACAAAAACAAGAAATTCAACATATTAGCCTTTAATAAATATCTATATGACGATAAAGAAAAGCGACAATTTTGACTGATCGTTCAAAATAAGGAAAAGGTAAAATAAAAATATATTCCATGAAAAAGTTTTAAGTACAGTCAAAAACTCTCGAAATAGCCCGGGCCTTGGGAGTCATATCCCACCTTCAGGAGGTAGCAGATGTAGCTACGAAATTTTAAATGATAACTTCAGCGAAATTATAAAAATAGAAATTTACAATAGGGAGTAAGAAGTGAATTAAGAAAAAAAAAACATTTTTGCGGTCTTTAAAAATGTTTCTTTGCCATATTAATGATTTCCTTTTCAAATACTATGAAGCGTTGGTACTTCTTGTACATTTTTGTCAAGTACCGAATTCTGTAAAATTTCTAATTTATACCGACCTCTTGCAAAATTAACTACAGTGGATGCTCAATGATTCACACCTTATGGGGATCAAAAAAGTTTTAATGTGAGAAGAATTTAGCATACGAATGTACAACATACGAGTCTAATAGGGTATTTGAGGAAGGGATAGCACTTTAACAAAAACGCAAACAAATTTTTGACTTAAGTTTAGTTACATAACCACAGTCGCATTATGGATTAAATAACTCGGTTGAGTCAATGACAAGTCGAGATTTATATTTTAATGGAATTACAAACGCATATACGCTTTTATTACATTCAGATTAAATAGAAAACCCTAAATAAGAAGGTAAATTTGAACAAAGATAATAATGCAACAATAGAAATACCTCCAAACTGGGAAAAATAGAGCGAATTAAAAAATGTACATATAAAGAAGCATTTTCTTAAATTCACATAACCTCCGTCTTTTTAATACGGCTTCAATGATCCGTGTAGCTTCCTAAATCCGCTGAAGCATTCATCCCTCTTAGAAATTTCTAGCAAAGAAAGAGCACAAAAGAGCTAACCTGTGAACGGTTTGCATAACTTTGGCCGAGGTGTCCTTCAGGTTCTTAAAAAGACTTCCTGCTCCTCCTTTTAATGAAGAAAATAAGCTGCTACTGTTGAATGACGAGCTTGAAGCCGCAGGACCAGGCTGAAGATTCACATGATGACGCTGACCAATTGGAGAAGGAGGGCTTGGTCGTGGTGGTGCAGCTGGCTGTTTCAGAGTATCAACATTCTTTGCACCGTTTCCTGCAATGGCAGATTTGAAAAATGCTAGATGTTGGACAAATTTATTATATTTGGCATTTTTAGCTTTACGGCATAGTCACTCGATCGTACCATACAGGCATGTAAGAAGACAGGATGTGGCGGCTCTTTACCTTATTCAAAAACCAACGTTCTTCGCAACTTATTCCCCTAATTTTCTAGAATGTTCACTGAACTCACCTGTCTTGTCAAATGTTTCAGATTTATCCCTACTCCCACTCCCCGAAGTAAGCTTTTACATAGTCTACCCTAAGCTTTAAGCAAAATGTACTTGTTTCAGATTTCCTTATGTAATTTATCAACATTTTAGATCTTAATAATGTAATGTCTTTGCAAATACCATTCTAATGACTGATCAGCCCACTTTGATCCCAGGAATTCTCAGAGACAGAGCTGCATCAGAGCACAAATAGGGAATGGCAAATTATCTTATGTTTATTATCGCATAAGGCAAGTTACCATTAGCAACGGGGGACGACTACTTGTGTTTTTACCTTTTAGATTTAGGCAGTGGTTATGGCCTCTTAATACCCCCTGGCTGGACTGATGCATTTAACCTTGATTAAATTTATGAGGGATTATATATCTTTCGTAAAAATTATGACCAAATGCGTATTCATTAGTTGAATACTTTAGTGACACACTCTCCACTCTCCATTCACTCTCCAAGAAAGTGGAGTTTGAGAATTAGCTCATGCTATCCATTAAATTTTGCTAAAATACGAGCACTGGGTATTGTCTTGATTACAATAACTTATGCCCTCCTCCTTCATTAGCGACACAGGGTAGGATCGGGTCTTGACTCTGAAATGTCATTGACAAGATATTCACATTCTGCACATTCTGATGTGCACATCCCAACAGTACATTCTGATATATTATGAAAAAAAAAATTAAGAATCCCTCCCCCATAGAGGCTACGTCAGTTATGGTTTCCCAAGAGACGCAAATACTGTCATTTGTATACAAGAGGAACATACTGTAACATCCCACAATCTTCAGTTGAAATCACACAACCCCTTCTGGCAGATGTTACTTATTATTACAGCAATTTAGGAATCCATTTTCCTCTAAAGAGGATCTGTCTGATTGGGGCATTAAAAAGACTCAACTTAGAAAATAGCTCTTACCTTTCAGCAGTGTTTGTTGCAATCCAATAGCCCGTTCTGTTAGATGTCAAAGATACAAACATTAAGACCTCCCTGATTAATTTGATAAAGGATCGGCTGAACCCCAAAAAATCTATAGGCAGGACACCAGTTCTTACCTACCGCCAAGTTAGAGTGAGATTAGAAAACCTGTTCTGAAAGATGTCCTGACTGCAAGAATTAAGGGACCTCACCCCCCAGATGTTGAACTGGGCAATGAACTCAACAAACGATACTATTTGTTAGTTCCGACAAGCGCAGTTCAGGCCTGGTTAGGTTTGCTGGTAAATGTCCAGGTGATAAGAATTAAGACATCCCTCCACCACCCCCACCATAGAAGTTTAATTGTGCGTGAAAACTGACATGGCAAAACTAAAACACTGTCTCTTACTTCCCAGGCACTTTGGTTGAGACCTGACAACACCGCCTCATAAATGTCATAATAACCAGAATGTTGGTTCTCTACTTCCCTCCACCACAAAAGGTCAAAACAGGTTCAAGCAGCTAAATAAAAGCAACTAAGACACTAGCTCTTACATCCCATTAAGTTTGACTGGAATACAACAACACCTTCTCATATAAGTTTTGATGACAATCATTTAGGAATTAGAACATTTGCTCTTGGCTACCCCTGACTTTGTTTGAGGTCCGACCATCCTTTCTGGCAGATAATCCGACGGTGTGGATTAGGACACCTCAACCTCCCCACAGAAGATGGACTGACTCCAGACATCAGGGAAGTTTAACTAAGGTGGTTACTCTTACTTCTCACAAAGTATGATTAAGGTCCAATAGCAAGTTCTGAAAGATGGGGTGACAAAAAGAATCCAAGTGCGTTCCCCCCAAAGAGAGAATGGAATAGGTTCATTCTCTCTCCTACCAGAATAATTACAGCTAGAAGAATTATTATTGTTTCCCACCAGCTTTGGTTGAGATTTGATAAAAACCTTTTGTTCTATGTCTCAACCCCAAAATGTTGGGACCCTCTCTTTACCTCCCCCACAAAAGTTAGGTCACCCCCAGCGTCTCTAGAAACAACTAAGAGACCAGCTCTTAATTCCTACCAAGTAGGGTTCAGATCTGAGAGTCTTCTGGTAGTTGTCCTGATGATAATACTTTAGATCCCCAGACAGTAGCTGACAGAAGAGTCCCCGGACCCTTTACAGCAGTTGAACTGTACCCAGATAAATACAAGGCACAGCTACAGTACCCATTACTTCCTATAAAGTTTTGTTGAGATCTAGCAGCTTCTTCAGGGACAAGTCCTGATAACAAGAACAAAGACCATCATTCCTTCTCTTCCTCACAGAGGTCGTCTCTGGTTATGACCACCTAATTGGTATAACTAGGGCACTAACACTAACCGACAATCACTTTTTATCTAGTCATTTTTCGACAAGAATTTAAAGGATACAAACTTAAAGGACACTTAATTTCCACCAAATTTGTTAAGATATGGTAACCTCTTTCGATAGATATGTTGACGCGAATAATCTCCTCTTCATCTATAAGTCAGATCAGAACCGGGTTTATCTCCGTCTAGCGAGGTCAGGCCTAGACTAACCAGAACAAGTTCACCATATCCAGTGAGTAAACAGTTTTGGATTGCAGTGTATCAAGTTTCGAATATTCTTTGTTACAGTAGTTGTTAATGCATTGAACTAAATGGGGCTTAATTTAAACCTTGCACTAGCCCTCTCAACAGCTTCACTGAATCAGATACTACATTTGCTGAGGTTTTATAAGGATAGAGCAATGAAAAACCAAAAGGAGAAAACTGTAGCCACATACGGGTTTACATCAAAGCTCCAAAACACATGGGGCTAAACAACGGAATCAAAAGCCGAAGCAACACTAACACTACATATATATTAAGATGAACAGCATTTTTTTTGCTCTAGAAATCACTCTACTTAGTAGACTATGCATAACTCCCCAATCTAATTTTTTTTTCTAAAACAAAATCGCCAAATTTTAGAATTATTTCAAATGCTCAGGGCTTACTGAGGGTAGTAGGCACCGTTATCAGGCGATGTAAAGAGCACTGATTCGGATTTTTCTGTCCTTAAGTATATTTATCAATAGTGAGACGATCAACACGCACTTGAAGGTCAGGCTTTAGGAAAAATGTTCGAAATTCTGGAAATTTAACAGGAGCTTTGGTTCTCTATTTCCCTTCATCTCCTCCAAATTGAACTTTCATTTCTTCCCATTACCGAGCTACAAATCATTGATAACAAAAAACGGAAAAAATGATGAGAGTAGTAGAGTGGGGAACAACATGCTTAATTACTTATACATTGATTAATTACTTAGTCATAATTTCTAAGTAATTAGTCATAAGGCAGTATTTAAAAAGGTCATTGTAGCTCGTACCGTTTAAGTTCACAAGCTTTTGTGAGCATATTCCAGATCCTGTAAGTTATTGCTTCATTTACCACGATAGTAATTCCCATTCCTAATGAGACTTTGCTAATACCGGAATTCAGCCCTTTCCAGAACTCGGGACTAGATGATGTCAGTGATCAGATTTTGCCATTTATGATGGATAATTTCAATGCTAAAATCAGTTAATACCCTAAATATTTCATGTATTTGTCTTTATCTCAGATCCCATAAAGTCCCTGTTTCTCATGTCGTGCATATGTTCTTGAGCTCCAGTAGCTCCTCCCAACATTCTACTTTTTTTTTATTCCATTTTCCCATTTATTATTTACTTCTTCTTTATTGGATTATTATGGAGACACTTTTGCATAATATCATTCCAATCATTCCATAATGTCAACTCCAGGCCCAGCAGGGGTATATTGCAGCTCGAATTCCAGGTCCCGGTTGCAGTTTTTTCTCTATCTAGATAAGGTTCGCGTAATAGCTAATCAAATAATTCCACAAAAAAATATGATTGACTCGGCCTGTCCTGTAATGGCACAGTGGGATTGATCTCATCTTCGCAATATGGAACAAAGAGTTCGAACTTAGCAGCAACGACACGCTGCAGGGCTCAGAATTTGATTCCAGTGATGAGATTACATGCAAGCGTCTCCATACTAATCCAAACAGAACCAGATCCAGTTACGGACGTTAGCTAAACCTCAATTGTGAACGTGTTTGTTTTCAATTGATTCCCACTAGCTCAATTATTAGCACTAGCTCAATTTTACTATTTGTACAATTTCAATGTAAACGGGCCTGAACCAAAACAATAAATTGATTAGTTTATAAGTTTGACTTATTGATAAAGTCATCTCAAATAAATGGTCTCAGTGCAGCTCTTTATAAGAAAACTTTAATATGTATCTCTGCGTATCGCTTTTTCTTCATCTTTTCCTTCCTCGAGTTGTTTAAGGGATTTTTGTTATGTAGCGTATGCCGTCATTTTTGTGTTATTTTCTGTATATCATTATCGTTCTTACTCCACAGTCTGGTTATGACTTTTTATGGGTAAAAAAAAAACATAATAATAAAACAATGACTAATTGCTTACTCATAATATAGGCTCCTACCAATGAGAACCTAATAAAGAGCAATACCTTTTTTATCAGAAAAAACAATTCGTTTCGAAAGTGGCTCTGAGAAAAACGGCCATTTGATATTCGATGAAACTCAAAGTTGGAACTGATTCACATGCGGTAATTTTGGTTGCTGTAGAAGTTGTGGGTATGTTACTTCACATTGATTACCTTGGAGTTGTTCCCTCAGTCCGAAAGTCTTTTTAGAATTTTTTTTTGCTTTGATCGAATTTTCTGAGATTACACAGACATATAAAGCTCTGGGGAAGAAAAAATTACAGCTAGGATCTGACTTATAGGTGGGAAGAAGTGACAGGCTTTCCAAGATCTTGTTCTTTGAATATCTACCCGAAGAAGTTTGTTAGATCTTAAACTCACTTAATAGGAAGTAAAAGTTAGTGCCTCCGTCGTGGTTTTTGAATGTTCAGACACAATCTGACTATTGAGAGGGGAGGCGGACATTTAGATGTGTTTTAGCAGAACGTCTACCGGAAAAAATTACCAGATCTCAACCAGACTTGGTGGGTAGTAGGACTTGCTGATCAAGTTATATCTTTTGGGATTAGAGCCACAGACGTCCTCGATGGAGGATGGGAAAAGGTGGGTCCCAAAAATGAAACCATCTAACAGAAGAAACTGTCGTACTTCAACCAGCATTGATTAGTAAGAATTAGTACCCTATTTACTTCGTGAGTCCTTATCTTGCCATGCCTCCGGGGGGGGGGGATTATTCCATAAATTACTTTTATCGGATCACCTAGCAAAATGGTTTGGCAGAACTCAAACAAACTTTTCTACTACCATAATTCTTGGACAAACCTATTCTTTGCAGGAGCGAGAGGATCCGTAAATTCACGACACTAGGCCATATGCCAGAAAAGTTGATGACACCCCAAAAATAATTTATGGTGAGTGGCAGCTAGAGCCTTAGTTGTGCTTTCCATGGATCCAGAATCGATTCAACTTTAGTTGGGGATGAGATGGATTCCTGTATTTTTGTAATTAGTATGTATAGTAAAAACTGCTGACCGATGCCAGCCATAATGGGTAAAAAATAGCCATAATGGGTAAAAAATACGAAAAAGCGTTCTTATGGAGGTCTGTAAGAATTCTGATCTCCCACCATCTATCAGAGCACGTTTCTAGGTCTAAACCTAACTTGATGGAAACTAAGATTGAGTGTACTACTTGTACCTGTAGGAAGCTCTTAACCGATTCAACATGTATGAGGGCCAGTGGTGTCAATTCACCTAAATGTAGGGGTGGGGGTGTAAGCTAAATATATTTTTCAAAATCTAGGGAGAGAAAATTTCGTTGTTTCTTTCAACGAAAATACCAGAAAAAAGATGTTTTTAAAATCAAAGGGAGGAAAAAAAAGTAGATGGAGGACAGATACCACTCCATGCTGCTCCCTAATAAACGCTCCTGGTGGGGGAGAGGGCCCCTAAATTCTTACTACTATGACAATCATCAGGAGGAGTTTTTGGATCGTAAAGAAACATACATACCAATATCCTAAGTATGCTTTTTGACGATCAGGACGAGATCCAAACTCTGCGGGGAAAAAAAGGAAAGGGGGATTATAAATAATTATATCAGAACAGTAGCCAGAAGAAATTGCCAGATCTCTAGAAAAATCCTTATTGAAGAGAAAGAGCTAGTGTCATAAATTTTCTCCTTTAAAATCTCAGGGTCAATCTGACCCCAGGGCAGAGGGGTCACTAGATCATTGCTATTGGATCCTCTACAAGAAGGGGACGTCGGGTCCCGACCAAACATGGTAAGAAGTAAGAATCAATATCCTAGTTGAGCTATGTGGGCTCAATCCGACCTTTTTGAAGGGAAAGAGTTCAGCAGATCTGGTCACCTACCAAAATGGGTTGTCAAACATCAATCAAAATTAATGGAGAGTAATAAAAGGCTTATTACCTAAGTTTTGCCTCTTGGGGGCTCGAAACGCGCAAACAGAAGGAAGTTCCTCCATTCCTGCCATCGTGGCATCTGCAAGAACTGGTTAACATGCATAAATGAAAATTGATTTATTTATAAAAATAAAACAACTAAATTGGTCAGAAGTAAGAGCAAGCAGTAGAATTTATTCAAAAGACCTGAACAACAGCCAAAATTGTTTTTGGCGTCCATGCTTGATAAGACCTATCGGAAGGACTGCCTCAATTCTTGTCATCGGCACCCATGAAAGGGGCATATTGGATCCGAATTAAATTTAGTAACGATTAGAAAACAAAGATCGGCAACTTTGGTCACCCTTTTTGAGAATTCGGGTCCAATCCATTCGACATTGTTGCTGTTGCAACAACACTTTTGCATAGACCGGCGGTTTACCTTTTACTTCCTAATAATTTAATTTTAAAGATATATCCAAATACTAGATCTTATTCTGTTATGGAACGCTTATAGGAGTTTTTTTTATCTCTTTTAGGATCATCTAACCCATGCACTTCTCTAAATATCCCTCCTTCTTTTTTATTGTCAGATGGTTTGATTCATTAAAAAAAAAGGTTTATGCGTCTGAGCTGAGCAGAACAGAACGGAGAACAGTGAATGCATATGCCCTGCAAAGTCTATATAACTAAATAATTTCTTAGTCAACACTCTAATTTCTTTCAGTTATTTTCTGTTTAAAAATAACTAAAAAAAGACAGACTACATAAAGACATCAAAGACGTATATAAATGAAATCCAAATGTTCGGCGTTACTTGTTTTTGAGATTCCAGGGACCGACTGGCAAAGGATTGCTGTGTCTTAGTCTTAAACAACCCAGAACGGCATAAATACCATAACGTAACAAATGGCAATTCTCAGAACAAACTGAAAATTTCTGAAATTTTTTTTTTTTTTTTTATTGAAACCTTATGTGCTTTGAATCTCTGCAGCTAGTTTCCAGGAATTAGCCTATAATGTTCATGAATACACTATTTTACTCAATAAAAGTGACGCGTATAAACCCTAAAAAATAAACTAGAAAAAAGAACAAAAAATGTGTTGTGCAGCAACTTGACAAAATCCTGTAAAGTAAGAAGCAGAGCATTCTAAAAAAAAATAATTCTGGATATGTTCTAAATAAAATTTGAGGGATATTGAAACCAGTTTATTTAATGAACTCCAAATCATAATATGGAAACAAAACAAGATCAACTTTTGTTCGTAGACTAGAAATAAAACACCAAAATAAAAAAAAGCTAAAAAACAAAAATAGCTAAAATTCATGCGAGAATACACATGTTACCTATATCAGTGCATATGTTTGATCTCCTTTCAATTTTGAGGGGAGATTTCAGTGGCAGTCCTTTGGTGTCTGATATAGCTGCCAATCTTTCTAAGACGTTGTCAATATTGTACCTTTCTCTAGGGTCGACTTTTAATAGGCCTCCTAGAAGAAAAACAAAACAAATAAAAATATGTTACAATCTAAATAATGAATAATTCATTGATAACACAGAAAAAAAGGAAAAATTGAGTAGGGATACATAAAGAAAATAAAAAACAAGAAACAAAAATGACAAAAAAATAGAATCAACAAGCTCAAAAAATATGGAAATGGCCTTAAAAATGCTCAAACCTGGAAATAGCAGACTCGGGACCCTCTTTGCCGGTAGATCTTGAGCACTGAGATTCGGAACAAGTTTTCTATTCTTGTGATATGGTGGCAAATACAGTAAAAAACAAACAACCACAAAATCTAAAAAATCTCATTTTTAACAAAAATTAGAAGCAAAGCAAATAGAGATAGCACGGAGTGGTCACAGAAGCTAGAGAACAGCTTCGATAACGCTTTATGATTATATTTACTTCCGTTACCAACGATTTTTAGTATTCAATCTGGAATCTAAGCTAAGCGAAAGAAATAACGAATCAAGATCATAGGCAGCGCAATCGCGCTGCCTAAGTAAAGAACGATGTTGGCACAATGTATTATGTATTTCTTTGTTTTTTTCCATACCAGGGCACTTCGTATCGAAGGAGTTGTCGTAGAAACTTCGAAAAGGGCTCATTCGATTGGAAACTGGAGTGGCTAGTGCCCTTTTTAATATTCGAAAGTGATTGGAGGGCAACTAGCCCCCCCCCTCCCATCATTCCTCCAAACACATCCAATCAAAATTTTCAGTCAACTAAATAAATAGTAAACTAAGCATTACAAGTTGTTGCAATTGAAGTAGTAGTTGGAGTAGTTTAGTAGCAGTAGTAGCATAAGTAAAAGTAACAATAGTTAAAAACCTATTCCATAAAACCTAGTATAACCCCAGGGCATGACTTATAACCGAGTCTTCAACCAGAGTTCAACCTGTTAACGCCTATTTGGTTTATGCCTTTCCGCATTAAACTCAGTTAATTCAGTGACAAAGTTGATTAACTGTGACCTAACTCCCGGATTTTGTCACCAGCCATCAGGTGAATTGAACTTTTTAACCCTTTATATTAATCAACCAAATGACTAAAGGACAACCAATTCAGTGACAAAGTTGATTAACTGTGGCTTAACTTCCGGATTTTGTCAACAGCCATCAGGTAAATTGAACTTTTTAACCCTTTATATCCATCAGCCATATATACCCATTAATCAACCAAATGACTAAAGGACAACCAAAGGACTTTAAGAGAGTGTAGATTAAGGGCAACAATCAATTGCCTGGTATGTAGTACTTGCAACTCTTACATTCATGAACAATGTGCGGGGATAGAACGTTCCCAGTGGAATAAGAACTGGATATGTTTGGATTGTTCCTCGAAACAAAACACCACCAAAAATCAAGAATATACCACCCCTAATTCTTCGAAAGCTAATGATACCCCACGACGCCGATTTTCAGGAATAAATTCTTCGAAAGCTAGTGATACCCCACAACGTCGATTGTCAGAAATAAATTCTTCCTTGAAAGAAATTTTAGATGATATCAGGTCGTCCCCCCTTGGCCCGCCTTGCCAAAGGGATGGTAAAGCTTCCATTGTAGCCCAAAGCGAGTGTCAGACTACTCCCCTACCAGTTGCCAGACTGATTTTCTGCTAGAAACTAAAGATGTCAGTACCCAGACGGATTTTGAATCTAATTGTGAGGCTTCTAATGATGCCTCCTGTCAGACTGAAAATTTTCCTTGTGACAATTGTGATTCCAGTGCTGAATCCCTTTTAGTGCTGAAAAAAAAACTCGAGTTCATTACCAACGAAATTTCTACTTTCATTGATCTTAGGGGGAATATAATTAAGAACACACTTAAGTCTGTGAATACAAATCAACAAATCACTAATTTGAAACCAACTACAATTCAATCCAGAAGCAACAACTCCCAGCACATGAAAATTAATGAAGCAAGTGTCAACTCAAAAATGAATTTAATCAGTGACCTAGTTTCAGAGGTCAGTGACAACTTAAATGAGAACTCATTCAATATTCCAGATCCAGAGGTCAGTGACAATTTAAGTGTGAACTCAGCCAATATTCCAGATCCAGGGGTCAGTAACAACTTGAGTATTATTAGTAAATCGGTTCCTGAAGCCAAATCAGGGAAGAATTCTATTGCCTGCCGTTTTCACTTGGCCAACAAGTGTATAAAAAAGAGTGATTGTACCTTTGTTCACCCTTGTATGTCTTTTTTAACTACTGGTCACTGTAACGACAATTATTGCTCCCTTTCCCATTCCAAACCCTGCCATAAATTTCAAAGTGACCTATGTTTTGAAACTAAGTGCATGTTATTACATTTGAAAAACAGGGATGATTGTGCTATAGCCAGGCACAGTAAAACTTTCAATATGAAAATAGTTACAAGTTCCCAATCAACCCACAAGCGGAGCCCCCTTCATTCAATTAGTAAAATTAGCTCATCAGCGCATACTCTTCCTTTTTTATCCCAAATCCACCCTGCTCACTCAAAAAACTTCCACCTTTACCACCCAGAAAAAAACTCCATATTCCCAGCAAAATCCCTTCACTCTTAACACTCCAGTTAACCCCTCCAAAGTTGAGCCCCCTGAAAACACCACCGTCTTATTTCCCTTCCAATTATTATCAGACAAGAGTGACCCAGGTTTAAAAGATGTGGCCCCCTTCTCTCAAACCCTCCTTGCTCAACCCAACCAGAAGTTTAATCCTGCTTCTCAAATGAATCCCAGCCTTCATTCCGAAAAAGATGCCTCTCCCAGATCCACGTTCCTCCCACCCCCCACTGTCTCCCACAATTAACAAACAAAAAATTGCCGTCTTTAGTAGCCGTTTTACTTTCCCAAAGTTGCTTTTTACGAGCGCGGAAACCTGAATTTCGACAAATTGATCGAGCTAGAGGCCCTCTGTCAAGTACACAAAATTGATGTAATTGCCGTAACTGAGGTCCAAGCACAGAACTCTGATTTATTGAAAACTAATAACTACTCCCAATTCATAAAACTTCATCCTCATGATCACCCCCTAGGTAAAAAGGGAGGCGGAATACTATTATTTGTAAATAATTATCTCTTTCCTAAATTAATTCATACTCCCAACCTTTCAGATTACGATGAAATCATTCGGGTAAGTGTAAGACCCAAAGTTTTACCACGCCCCTTTAATTTGATTGTGTTTTGCTGCTTCTATTATTCCTCAAATCAAAACGCTGCACAAAGACAGCGATTCTACCAACAACTGCATAGTAGTACCGACTTTGTCCTATGCAAATTCCCGAACGCCGGTATTTTCTTAGTAGGTGATGCTAATGATCTAAAGTTGAATTCCCTTTGTAGTTCCCTAAACTTAAAACAAATAGTAAAAATACCAACAACAAAAGGAAATTCAACCCTTGATCTGATTTGCACCAATATGCAGGCTTTCTATGCCCCTCCTGTCCCCTTGCCCCCGTTAGGAGGAAGTTATCATTTTTGTTTATTAACGAAGTCTCTCAATAGCTTTAATCATACTTTTTCTGTTACTGAGTTCTCTTATCGCCCAATATCCAATGATGGCCTTTACACATTTGGATCTTGGATTACCAATGAAAACTGGCTGGCTCTCCAAGGAAAAAATGACATTAATTTTAAAGTCTCTGAATTCCAAAATCTGATTAAAACAAATTACATAAATTCGTTCCCTCTGAAAAAAGTAAAAACATGTTCTAATGACAAACCATACATTACTACCCAATTGAAAAAACTAATTAGAATTAAATTGAATCTACTAAAGAGTGGTAAAACATCCGAAGCGAACTCACTGGGTAAACATATAAAAAAAGAAATACCTAAATCTGCTTCTTCATTTACAAATGTAAAGTCCAGAATTTATTTTCTATAAAGCCAAAACAATGGTATAATAGAATAAAGAAAATTTGTGGGAAAACACATAATAATATAGATTTCCAAGAAGACCCTTCGGTTACAGCCAATGATCTGAACAGGTTTCTTTCTTCCATAGTTCAGAACATCCCTCCCCTTTCTTTTGACACTCCTTATGATTTGTGCTCTCTCAATTTTCCCTTTATTTCGCCCTCGGATGTGGAGGCAAAATTTAAGAACATTAAAAAGTGTAGTACATGTCCACTAGACATCCCGATTGTACTAATTAAAGTCTTTGCCGACAATCTCTCAGAGCCTTTGTCCTTACTTTTTAATGAAATTACCTCTACTGGTAAATTCCCAAATTGTTGGAAATTAGGTTTTATTACTCCCGTAAAAAAAGGTAACAATCAAGATTTCGATGGTGTCCGTCCCATTACTCTTACTCCAGTATTTTCGAAGTTATATGACAGCTTTTTAGCTGAGTGGTTGAAAGTAACGATAATCCCAAATGTTGACCAAAGACAATTCGAAAACCTACGCTCTACATCTACTACCCACTATCTTGTTCACCTTATGGACACAATATGTATCACACTCGAAAAACTCAATACCTGGCTCAATGTTATCGCTGTTGACTTGCAAAAAGCTTTTGATTTAATCAACCACAATATACTATTAGAAAAGCTATCTAATGACTTTCAAGTCGACCCTTATTTAATTAGAATAATTGCGTCTTTCCTCTCTAGCAGAACGCAAGTCGTGAAATACCTGAATGTATATTCTGATCCCCTCCCGATTTATAATGGTGTACCCCAAGGAACCCTCTTAGGTCCAATTTTATTTCTTACAATGATAAACAACCTTGGTGTTTATTTTCCGGATAGATGGAAATTCGTTGATGATCTAACTGTCTTAGAGACATGTTCCAAAAATTCAAAAAGCAACCCAATGGACATCTTGGAATCGATATCAGCCGAAGCTCTTACTGATGATATGAAAGTCAACTGTTCTTACTATTAATTTCCTTAAAACTCCTCCTTCTTTCTCCTGTCCAATCCTCCCCTGAAATCTCTGTTACCACTATGAAATTACTGGGCGTTACCATCTCAAGCGACTTAAAATGGGATTGTCATATTAATGACATCTTAAAACGTGCAAATGCCGCATTTTCCCTACTTAAACTTCTTAAAAAATTTAAATGTCCTAAATCGCACTGTTTGAGGATTTTCCTGTCATTTGTACGCCCAACCTTTGAATACGCCTGTCCTGTTTGGCATCCAGGCATATCCATTGAATTGTCGGACAGAATAGAGGCAGTCCAAAAAAGGTGCCTAAGAATTATCTTCAATGAGGGTAAAGTACCTTATATTTCCCTTCTTAGGAGAGCTAATCTTGTCACCCTTAAGGAAAGGAGAGCAAAAATCACCTTGCGTTTTGCTAACAATGCCCATCATAACCCTCGAACAACTCCACTTTTCCCTTGTCAATATTCACCCCTTCGACCCCGCCTCCCGCGTTCTGTGTCAACAAAAATCCCCCTTCTTGCCCCAATAAGAGTTTGCACTGAAAGATATAGAAGAACTTTTATCCCTTACGTAGTTGACATTTTCAACCAGTGAATCTCCGCTGCCTCCCCCCCCCCTCACTCACTCTTTACCTCATAGTTATTAATTTTAATGCCCATTTTGCAAATTTGGAGGTTTTATATTTATGTTTGTTAGTCACCAACTAACTTAATTTTACGTTTTAATTTTACTTTATCCCCTTGTTAATTTTATGAGTTTTGGTTTGGTTTTTTTTTGGCATTTTTGCTGACTTGACATTGGCTTTCTAATTTTATTAGTTTTTTTTTTTGTTTTTAACATTTTTACGGATTTGACATTGACCCTTTTATAATTTCCTGTTGTTTTTTGATTGTTTGTTTTTGTTGTTCTTTTTTGCTTTATTTGACGCTAAAGTGCAAATTCGGCCCTTTTGGGCTTGTGATAGCCGTTTTTCAGCAATAAATCTTATCTTATCTTACCCTATCCCCAGGGCACTGGGGGGGGGGGTGTCAACCCTAGAGGCATTACTATGTGTTCTTTGGACAATTTTGAGCAAACTCGCTATCTCACAATTTTAATCAGATTCGTTTGGTGAAGAGGTTAGTCGGAGGGGGGGGGCTAGCTTCCATCCATCACTTTTTACTCTTAAAAGGGAATTAGAACTTCCAATTTTCAACCAAAAGCCTCCTCTAAAGTTTATACAACCATCCCTTCCATAAAAGCCTTAAATACCCCCGGGGCATAACTTAAAACCCTTACCCCCAGGCTCTGGTTTTTTTCAACCCCAAAACCTTGTTATATGATATTGAAGTAACTGGACTATTTTGAATAAAATGGCTATCTCAAAATTTCAATTAGATTCATTTCGTGACAATACGACGTATGTGTGTGTGTGTAGGAAGGGGGGGCGGGTAGCTGTCCTCCGATCACTTTGACTCTTAAAAAGGGCATTAGAGCTTTTGATTACCAATCCACTGAGCCCCCTCCGAAGTTTATATGACAACGCTTTCTATGAAAAATCTTAGGTGCCCCCGGGAACAACTTACAACCCTTAACCTGAGGGAAAGGGGGGTTGCCATCCTCAAAGAAATAATTTCCGGACCTTTTAACAACGTTGAATAAAATGACTATCTAAAAATTTTGATTGGAAGTGCTTGGGGAAATGATGGGCGTGGGGGAAGGGAGAGGGTTGAATTTGTCCTCCGATCACTTTCAACTAATGAAAAGGGCACTAGTCCTCTAAATTTCCAATCGAATGAGTCCTTTTGAAGTTTCTACGACAACGCTTTCTATAAAAACCTTATATGCTCCAAGGGTATAACTTACAACCCTTGCCCTGAGGACTGTGTGTGTGTGTGTG
>JAQQPU010012527.1:0-21409 GCA_029168905.1 Artemia sp. Kazakhstan ARC1039 | reverse complement strand
GATTTATATATCTGGATATAAATCTATTATTCAAAACTGGAAGAGAATGCAAGATTTATCAGCCAAAAGCTGTGGTTTTCATGCACAATTGTATTTGGTTTTTCGATGTCCTGGCTATACTTGCAATGAGTTTCTCAGCATTTTCATGAACAAACATTGCCTGAATGACTTAACAGTGGTAAATACATTTTCCTACTAGTATAATATTTATTGTAGTGCCTGAAAAATAGAGTGTTCTAATAATGTTTGTATACTTGTTTAGTAATGAAAATAAACGTACAAAAAAAATGTCTTTTTCATTTTCTTCAGATTTTTTCTTTTCCGTATAGATATTCACTATCATCAATAACAACTAGTGTCGACGGATCATCTGAATTCACTTTTTACTGACCGTATATCGAAAAGTCAGAATCATATTTCTTATAACACAATGTAACTTCAACCTTATTGTATCTCTGCGTGTAGTCAATGATATATTTTTATTCACATTGTAAAATCACGCGTTTCAATTTGCTTATTTGATTAATATCACAAACAAAACTCTCAAATGAAAAATCACTCTTTTTATATGCCAAATGAAAATCAGTAAGCTTATAATCATAATAGCCATTGTCTGCAAAATGATGACGAAACAATCATACTCTCCTGGTGTTCCAGCAATTGAAGCTTATGCCAGGTTCTTCCTCTTAAAACAATTTAAAACTACGACGATACCTATCTCTTAGAAACAAACTAAAATCTTCTTTATTTTTTATCAAATAGTACCTGGGAAACGTTTTTTTCACATTGACCATACATATCATAGTGACAGTTGGAGCATAGAAATCATCTAGTGTAAGAGTCACATACATCTTCAATACAGGAATCATAAACCTTAATTTGAACTGCATGTGTAAACAGCGTGGATTGTACAATCTACACTTTTTATCATACTCATCCGCACAAGTGCAGTTCTCACAGTATTACCAGCTACCCAACGTATACAAACATTGTTGACATGTATAGAACATTTTCCACTATTGACTCTTGTACTGCTAATCACAGACTAACTCGCGTTAAAAAAAAATTACATCGACGATCCAACAGAAGATGATCTTCCATTGATTCCCCCAGAGAGGGAGGGAGGTTTAATTTAAAATGTAAGTAATGTTTAAAAAAATGTACAATGTGACTTTGTTTTGCTTTGATTAGGACATCAATATCAACTAGATAAATACTTTTGGACCTCGACGCAGAATCTCATAGAATAATCCTAGGCTTGAGACTCCTGCTTCATAATATCATCAATCATACTTTGATTGAAGATTCTCTTTCGTACTGAAAACCTTTGAAAATGATCATTCCGATTCAACCCTTTTTTACGTAAAAATATTCTCAATGATTTTAGTCGTCCACTTCATTTATTTTAAATTGAATCTCTCAGACTGCTGATTACAAACTAACTAACCCTCAAAAATATTCTTATGCATAGAGTACTCACTTAAGATGATCACCTTTAGCTCCCTAGAGAGACGGAGGTAGTTGATGTAGAAATATTTTATTTTCAAAACCTTAATAATAAAATAACATGTACATCTCACTCCGTTTTCAGTACATCTTTGCAGAGGTGGTAATACACGTCTCCGCCCTTGGACTATTAAATACGAAAATAGCACTCCCATAGGGCCCCTTGAAAATATTAAAGCATTGAGGGGTTATTCAAACACATCTCAGGTCTAGAACTAGTAAAGAAGAAAAGAGTAGTGCCGTGGGATCCCCTGAAAGCCCTACTAATCACGAGTAACCAAGAATAAGTAAATTTTTTGTTTGTATCAAATAATATTGACAGTTTCTGCTCCTTAATAATTTTACATAGATCCTTGAAACCAAGTTCGTCAATTTTCCCTCCAATATCGAATATTTTCTATTTAATTGAACATTGTGTAACATTGTATCCCCTCCTAAATGCATGCCCCCTCTAGGTTAAAATCTTACATACAAACCTTGTGGTGATTCAGGATATTATTATTCACATCAAAACTAGTCCAAGGCTTGATTAAGGTACGTCATAATGAGTGAAGTCAGCAAAAACGTTTTATTGCCAGACTGAATAAACATATCACCATTACTTCATTATTGGATCGGGGAGATAGAGCATTCGGAACTAAGCTAGGGTTCAAATAGGAAGAGTGTAAATTGTTTCTTAAAATTTAAAAAGCATAGTATAATATTTAAGAAAAACCCACTCTGGTATTTTCACTATAATTAATGAAAAGACCGGTTTAGTGAAACGTTTTCTTTTTATCTTCACATAAAAATTGAATAAATCTTTCAATTTTGAACAAATAATAAATCCTGAGTTGGCGCTTCTAAACTATACAAAGGAAAAAAATTAACTTAAGATAAACTAGTCCAAACTAATTGTGTTTTTAGACAGCATTTATATATTGGATATCAAAGCTCCAGCTGATGAGTTTTTCACTCTCCGCTCTCCTGTCGTCCACAGTGCGGCTTTATGCAAATTTCTGCATACAAATTTGGCTAACCCAGTCTCAGAACGCTTTAGAATAGTAATGACATGATTTTTATTCACTCTTGTTTTAGAAAACACTGTCAAAGCAAAGACCTAACAGTGAACCGATGAAGGGAATAATCCTCACAAATTATAAATACTACTACTACCACCGCCACCACCGATACTACTACTACCACTACTACTATTACTGCTACTACCAATACTACTAATAACTCACCCCAGCACCAATCCACGTGAAGCCAACACAGTTACGTCTGCTCCTCCTCCATCCCGTATATTTAAAGCCTCCCTCTTTACACCACTCCCCCCCACCTAGAAGTCCTCATTCCCCTTAATTGTTTCCTTACGATATCCTCATACCCCATTATGAAATGATTTACTTTTCATTTGGCCCTAGACGGTTGGCCAAGAAGGATTATCTTTTGCAATATGTCTTTCTTTACTCGCAGAACGTATCCTAGCCATCTTAATCTTTGTAATCCATCTCTACATCCTGAACACTCAAAACCTCTGAAAATTCATAAACTTTGCGAACAGTTTCATCTTTTATTCTTAAACCATCAGTAATATCTAATTCTAGGGGAATCTTACTTCCTCAATTGATTATGTGTTCTCTTATTTCCTTTGTTGAGCTCCGTAGGACAAAATCCATGAACATGATTCATACAAAAAGCGATAACTCATTTCCTACGGAAACTGCAGTAATATTATTCTCATAAATAGCACTAATCACTTTAATGTATTTTAAAATATGTATATTCAATGTATATTCAATTATGAATAATAGATCCTGAAAAATTCCTCACAAAAATACATGCTTTTTTTCCCAAAATTTGTCGATCAACTTGATGATATTTTCGATTAAGACAGGAGTGAATATAACAGAATGTGAGATAACATGTACTGAAGATTTTGGATTTTACTAAACAGTTTTGAAATGCACCCCAGTGCACCGAAACCTCTAAATTATACCAAAAATGGCACAATTGTACCGCGTTGGCAACGCTGCTAAAGACTAATGTGATAGATTGATTTGCAGTTTTACCATTGGGGTTGCGTGGATAATTTGTCCCACTTGAGACAAATGATTTGTACTTTTGAGGAGTCAGAGGGAAACAACTCCTCTTGAAATTTTATTCTTTTTGTGCGAGGTTATCAGGAAAAAAACAAAACATAGGTAACACATCGTTCTTTATTAAGTTAACTCTACTGACCTGACTTTATAAATTTTATCTTAGACAGTGTTTAATATATAGTACTTTGTAAGGACTTTGCTATTTCTTGCATAAAGGAAGTCTGCAACTTGTTAGATTCAACTGTTAGATTTAGCTGGCGTCTGCATTCAGTCAGTCTTCAGCGTGGATTTAACTGCTTTGAAACCAAGTCAGGATTAAGGGGTGGCTCAAAAGACGTAGCCCCTATTTTTTTTTTAAATCAATTCAGTCATTTGTTTTTGCCTCATCCAGTTCCAAGCTGCTCAATTCAGTCAGAGACAGTTTACGTTGTATTTTCCTTCTCCTGAAAAGACCTTGGAATTATCAAACTTTTTAGAAGAAAAATGGATGATTTTAGTGCTGATTAGCTTTAATCGTAGATACCGAAAACTGACATTTGTATGTAAATAAAATAGAGTTGTTTAATGTTATCGTTTAATTCTTCTTTTTTAAAATTCCGGATTTAAGCAGAGTCGCATAAATTAAACCAGGTTTGAACGGGATGGACTGGTAGCCTAGCAACTCGCCTTAAAAATCTGTTTCTGATCGGAAATGATTGATTCCTGTTTGATGGTTCAGTAATTTGGGAAAACTCAACAGAAGCCTGAAAAGACAATTTGAACAAACCAAAAGCAAGTGACAAGGTTACGCGCATGGAGTGTCCGTCAAACTTTGACTACGAGTGGAAAAGAAGGCAGGAAATTTCTAAACAGAATGGAGTAGTAATTAAAATCTAAAGAAAAGAAGCCCCGCGAGACCCTTTCAAATCAAGCATATACAGGATAGTAAAAAACAAACTTGATTACAATAGGAGGTTGAGCCGGATACAACGCTTGAGAAGGACAAGGAAGACTTAGCCGTGTGCCCAGAATTTTTTCTCTCGGTACAGGAGTGCTTTTGAAGACACTGGAATAGTTCAGTCAAGTCGCTAGGTAACTTTTTGCCTGGGACGAAAGTAATGAGCAATGTTAAAACTTCTAAGGAACAGAAGTTAGATAAGAAATTATTCCAAATGTATACCTCCGGCTCTTTACAATAATTTTTGATATTACACCGTGGATGAACACAGATTATGAGAAGAAGTTAAATTCAGGGCAAGACTTTGCCGATAACAGTCCCAACAAGAAAGAAAAACTCATTGAAGCCTGACAAGAAAAAATGAACAAACCAAAAGCAAGAGACAAGGTTACGCGCATGGAGTGTCCGTCAAACTTTGACTACGAGTGGAAAAGAAGGCAAGAAATTTCTAAACACAATGGAGTAGTAATTAAAATCCAAAGAAAAGAAGCTCCGCGAGACCCTTTCAAATCAAGCATATACAGGATAGTAAAAAACAAACTTGATTACAATAGGAGGTTGAGCCGGATACAACACCTGAGATTGAGCTTTTCAACATCTTTGAAGAGTTATACGTGTTTTTCTCTTCATCTACAAAGCATTTTGCCACCCTTAGATAAAAACTCTGTTCAATTGATAACCCTAATCTCTAAAACTTATCACGGACTCAGTGTAGTGCAAGGGCTGAAACTATACAAGCAGTAGTTTCTTAGTTTTAAGCATTAGTTTCAGCCATTTACGAAACAAAACAGATAAAGAACACCAATGCGAAGACGAGGCCCAAGCTTGTGGCCTTCTGAAAAGGACTCGAAACTTCGAAAATATTGCTTTCCTCATCTTTATTAAAAAAGAATGATATACAAGATCAGGTTACTACTATTAATAACAACTCACCGCAGCAGTAAGCCGCCTGAGGCCAACACATCTACGCACGTTCTTCCTCCATCCCAATTACTTCAAAGCCGCCCTTTTTACGCCCTCTTAGTAAGTTCCCATTTCCTTTAAATCTTTCTTTATGACTTTCTTCCACCCCAGACAAGGCCGACCTGCTTTCCCCTTAGCCCTAGACAGTTGGCTGATAAGGACAATCTTTTGTAATCTGTCATCCTTCATCCGCAAAACGTGCCCGAACCACCTCAACCTTTTTTTTATTATAGCCCTTGAAAGCGGTATTGAATCACATTTTTCGGGGGGCCTACTGTTTGAAATACGGTCAGTCAGCCGTGTACCAAGAACAATCCGTAAGCAGTTTCTCTGGAAAACATCTAGCAAAACTTCATCCGCTTTTCGTAGCGCCCATGCTTCAGAGCCATATTTGACCACTGTCATTACTGTAGCTTCTAATATTCTAATCTTCGTTTACAAACTTATCTTCCTATTCTTCCAAACCTTTTTTAACTGTGAAAAAACAACCTGAACCTAGGCTATTCTACTTATAACATCTTCACTGCTCTCACGTCCAACGTCCACAAGATCAGGATAGCAACAGAAAAACTTGAAGAAGACGAGTTCAACATCATCGACACAATTGAAATGCTTGAAGCTATCAAGAAAATTTTCGAAAGAATATCAAAGGATGAAATGAAGCATGTCGTTTAGAGAGCAAAAGTATTTGCCAGAAAGAGAGAAGTCGATCCAGAGGCAGATTTCGTCGGACATCATCGGTGACTTGGACCATTTTGTTTTGATAGCCAAGCTCAGAGTAAAGCCGAGATCACAATGTATCAGTTCTATAGACAACAACATTTTAGAATCCTGAACAATGATAGGAGATAAGCTCAAAGCTTGCTTTGTCAATCATCAGCCATTTTGCTCCTTGCTTCAGCCTCCTTTAAAAAGGGTTTCAGGGTCAGGTATTGAGCTAGCAACCACTTTGTTTCAAAACCAAGCAATTCTTGAATTTCAAAACCAAGAAAGACCTCCTCCAAGAAAGACCTTCTACTGCTTTTTAAGTAGAGCTTGAACTTCTGTTTATGTTTTTCCTCGGCACTACTTGCTTCAGAGAAATGCTAGGTGAAGGTAATTACCGGCAACACCAGCTTAATCAAGCCAATCTCCGTTTAAAATTGGCTGCGACAGCACCTGTTGCAGTTGCTGCTGCCGAAAGAACATTTAGAAAGTTCAAGTTTATTAAGAATTTTCTGAGAACTGCTGTGGTTGATTCTTGACTAGATTTCCTCATGTTGTTGATGAATGAGAAAGGCCTCACCGACGCCATTGACTTAAACAAGATTGCCCAGCGGTGATCCACTTTGAACAACAGGCAAATTCAAATATAGTTTTAGCTTCTTGTTTGTCTCCGTGGATAAGCATAAATGATAAAAGATTAATATATACTAGATTTTCACGAGTCGTATAATGTGATCCAGGAGTTGTTAAAATGATGGGATTTTATCCCTCTCCCTTGGCCTTGGTGCTTCAAGCCACCCCTGTCTGCGCTTACCTTGTTCTGACAGCAAGCTTTCATGGGCCATACTTTTGCCTTCAAGTCATACATACTGAAAATCCCTGAATGATTTTGGTTTAAAAACGGTACATATAATATATCTTCCTTTTTGCTATAGAGTTGGTGGTGGTGTAGGATGGTATTGTGAATCTCATTGTACATTCTCAAAATTTTTGTTTTATTTTGCTTTTGCTTTTAACAATATGTAACATGTCCACCCTTTCTGCTAAAATAGAATATGTATAAGGAAACCGGTCCAATTGCGTAATTAGGGGCTCTTGGTCCTGGAGCTGCATGGGTCATTTTCCGCAAAGGGTCTGACTTTGAACTTCTGGAACCTTCTAATTAACAAATACTATGGCCAAATCTGCAACACACATCGCAGTTTACTAAATACGACTTCTTGCATTGACTCTGAAATTAATGTCTGAATTCTCTGTTTATATGGGCTGACGACCGACGCTACATTTATATTCTGACGACCGACGCTACATTTTATCATATTACTAATGAATATGTGCCTTTTGATTTTTTTTATCGTTCTAATTACAATGTGACTGTCTTGACATTTTATTTTAATACCTAGCGGGGCAGTACACATTAGGAACTGAAGTTAGGGCCCCTTTGACGAGTCGATGACCTTAAAAATAGCGTCAAGACTGATAACGTACGGTCAAATGAGCTTTTCCTCAGCATTGTATGACAATCCATTTTATAGGAGTCGGTGTCCCCCCCCCCCTTCGTATATTTCCCCCGTGAAAAATTCCCGCTACAGAGAATTCCAACCGGAAAATTCACTCTGCAGAAAATACACCAAAATGAAATTCCCCTTGCAGAAATTCCTCCCAGAAAATTCCCCCCGCGGAAAATTACCCCTAAAACCATAAAAAATGGCAAAAACAAAACAGCGATTTAAACAACAGGAGTTAAACAACAGGGAATAAACAACAGTTATTTTTGGTCCCTTTGTTAAACTTTAACACGTTTCCAAAATTATATATTGAAAATCGAGATATAAAAAGAGCCGAAATATATATGCAAATTATAAAGCTTTCAACGACAATATGCCTTTCTTCTTTATAACAAAAAATAATTTAAGAGACATAAAACCACAGCGATTTCACCAAAGTGTTTCTTTAATGATCCACCATGCTGCATTGCTGCTGGAAACTCTGGAAGGAAATAAAAATTATTAGTTTTAAAACCGATTCAAAACTACCTACCTAGATCAGTTTTCGAGAATGGTTTTTCAAATGTTCTTTTTTTCGTTTCTAAAAACCCCTTTGAAGGGTGGTAGGAATACTCACACTTGTGCAGAACAAAAAAAATATTTTAGCTTTGGTTTCATTATTCATTTTCGTTTATGTTTGATGTATACTGCATTTCTTCCTTCATGGTAATATCTGTTCAATTAGGTTTGAGATTTTGTATAAGCTACTTTTAGAGCTTAAAGTTCAAAATTTACTTTCAGTGGAAAAAAAGATTGATTTTCTAAAATCTAAGCTGACGCAGATAAGTCTATTTACTCACCATTTAAAACATGTAAAAGAACTGACGCTAGTCCAGCGTTATCGGGTTTGCAGGTGTAGTTGCCGGAGTCACTCATTCCTGCATTTTGGATTATCAGAGAGCTGCTCGAATAAATTCCCTTTTCTACGACCACGCTAACACCACCTCTGGGTGAATCATAACTTATGGCCTGAAATAAAAAATGTATAATTTTGTGGTGACACAGCTATTAGAATGACCTATTACAGCAGTGGCAGAAGTTTTTAACTGAATTTCGACATGCGACAGGTCTAAACTGTTTGGGAGCCAATAAAAGTTCGATGTTTTGGATTTTTTGGATATTCTTATCGAACAGCTTGTGTTTTGGATTTTTTTGGATAATCTTATCGAACAGTTTGTAATAGACTAAGGATTCATTTATTCGTAACAACATCTTGTCAACACATCTACAACATCTATTTCTTACAGATCAAGCAGATTCCTTTAAGTTTGACGCCCATGCCTTCACAAGTGACCAAGTTGCCGTCATTTGACATGGAAATCTTCGTATTCCTTCCCCTTTAGACTACGAGCAACAAATCTGGCAATACAAAAGAGAAGATTGGAATGGCTTAAAAAATGTACTGGCTTCTCTGCACTGGGGAGCTCTCTCCTTGAAGGGTTTCGGAAAGCTTCAGAAAGGTGTCAGTAGGTCATTGTCGACTGTATCATAAGTTATAGACCATCAAAGCAGATCCAGGTACCCAGCAAGGACAAATCTTGGTTCAGCGTCTACTGCAAAAAAGCTATTCGATTAAAATAAAAGAAACACAAACGATGGCTACTCTCAAAGACAGAAAAGGACAGACAGTTCACATGATTCAGCAATCACGTATTAAGTACAAAGACAAATTCACTTTCAAGCTCCAATATGTCTCTGCTTAGAGCTCTTGGAGAGTTGTCAAAGAGGTCTTACAGTCATCTAAAGAAACTTCAATTCCTTACATAAACATTAGCGCCGGAACTATTGCCCAAGACCCGCAGGCAAAGACCGAAGTTCTTGCATAGGCGTTTGCCGAATTCTCAACATTAGGAGTGCATTGAACTTCTGGAAAAGGGATAGGACATCAGGATATTGTCATTCGATATCGAGAAAGCTTTCTACAGAGTATGGCATCGTGGCCTATTACGATACGATACGAATTTATTATGTCCAATAACAAGAATTAAATGAGACACAATATAATTTAAATAATCACTCTTCCTTGTCACTTATTTATTAAAATGAGACACAAAATACTGGCGAAAAGACAATCTGTATCGGTTGGTAGCCACGGGCTTACAAGGCTTGAGTTTATTCTGGTGCTTTGTATTGCACCCTGCTCTTGCCGGTTCAGGGAGCAAATCTCGATGCCTGCTTGACTCCAAAAGCTTCTGTCTAAAGGCCATTGTAAGCTGGTTCCGCCTGGCATCAAGTCCATCTAAACCTAGGATTTTAAGGCTATCATCATAATTTTCTGAATTCCGGACCTAATATCACACGGGTAGCTCGTTCCTGCATATTCTCAATGCCATTTCTTTGCTCTTTACTTAGCCCCAGATGCCACACAGGACAAGCATACTCTAAAATACTCTAAATGTACAGTTTATAAAAATTCAACAATGAAAAACAACTAAAACCGAATCGCCGAATTGTGACTAGATTACGCAACGCTATATTTGCCTTCTTAGTACAACTATTTACATGATCCATCCATGACATTTTTGAGCTAAAAGTCAAACCTAAAATTGTCATATTATTTACAATTGGCACGTTTATATCAATTTGACTAGGAACTTCTTTTTTCAAAAATGAGACTCTCATAAGTGCTGACTTTCTCCTATTAATTGAAAGCCGTTTTCCTTCACAGTCAGCCTCCAAACGGTGAATTATGCCATCCGTACTAATCATGGATCCTAGCTTATGAAGTATCACCAATGATAAATCATCTGCAAACTTCGCTCTGTTTTCATGCAAAGTCGCAATTTTGTTACACAGAATTAAAAATAAAACAGGTCCCGTTTTGGTACCTTGGGGTATTCCACAGAAAACCTCAATAAAATCCAATTGTACCACATCAGCACTAACAAACTGTTGCCGTCCGTGTAAAAAACTATAAACTATCCGAATTAAAAAAGGTCTAAAATCTGTCACTGACTCAAGAATATCCGTATGGCTTGATTTGTCGAAACCCTTTTCTAAGTCTGCTTGCAAGATTTCTACAAATGCATCTTTATTTTCTAGATCCTCCAGGGCTTCTTCCACAATTTTGATGAGATAATGTACTGTGCTAGATTCTTTGATAAACCCATACTGACAGGGATCTATTTTATCACAGAAATCTTCTAGTAACTATTTCTTTAGAAAATGTTCGAAAACTTTAGACACAATAGGGTTCAAAGATATAGGTCGTAGGTCACTCACCCCTTTTGGATTCTTAACTTTAGGTATTGGTATTACAACTGCTTTTTTAAATCATCCGGAAAGGTACCACTGAAAATACATTGGTTTAAAAAGGCAGTCTGAGGTTCAGCTAGAAAGGCTGTGTTTTCATTTTACAGGGTTGCTGGAATGTCTCCAGGGTAAGTTGCCTTATTGGGGTCAAGTCTCTCAAGATCCTTTGCAACTTCGTGAAGGAAAAAGGTATTTCAGATGGAACAGCCAAGGGGGGAACACTGGAAATTGGTGGATTGCTTCTGCAAATACTAGCAAAATACTTATTAATAGCGTTTGCGTCGAGCTTATTCCCGGATTCGTCGTATACGCTTACAATTTGCCTTACAGAGGAGCCAGTGAGAAGCCGTATTCCTTTATAGTAACCGGCTGGATTTTTGGTCATGAGCTCGTTCATTTTTAACTGTATGACTTCTCAGTCAATCTACATTCATAGACCACTTGATTTCTCAGCTTGGAAGCTTCACCATTCTTCCCCTTTTTATAGAGCCTGTTGCGTTTGCGTATCAGGCTTTTCAGGCGCGAGTTAACCCAGGGCTTGAGTTTACTGTGACTGTCTTCTCTGGAAAATACACATCATAAGCTATTCATATTTCAGTGGAAAATATTGTATACATGTCGTTGACATTGCAGTCTTCGTACAAACTTTTCCAGTTTTTCGAAAGCTTTACGCTTATGGTGTCAGAAAACGTCTGTTAGAGGTAGTTAAAGCTTTCTTTTTGATCGCTCCCTGCGGGTTGTTCTTGACGGGTTCACCTCCCTCAAATATCTAACAAAGTCAGGCGTAAATCGTAGATCCCAATATATTGGGACCTACGATTTTACGCCTTTCATTCTTACGCCTTTCATTCTACGATTTACGCTTTTCATTCTTCACATAAACGACATGAAAGATAACCCCACGATCCCTCTGCATCAGTTTGCCGATTACAACACAAAACATTTAGTCATTCAAAAATATGAAGATCCAGTCAAAGATCTTTCCCACTACAGACAGATCTTTTGGAAGTTGAAAAATGGTCTGATGCCTGGAGGGTCAGATCCAATGCATCGAAAACAAAAGAACTTATCTAGTCCCGCTCAGAGGTACCACGTATACACTCAAACTTTATATTCCTGAATGAAACTATAAAGAAAGTCGACGAGCTTCGTCTTGATGGAATCAACTTCTCCATATGTCTCTCTTGGAACACACGCCAGGATCAGATAAGAGCCTCCTGCATAATAAAGCCGTGGATAACCCTTTGCTGCAAAGCCTTCTACCGCTCAGCTCGATCAATCATCCACTTTAAACTTTTTGCATCAGACCCATTGTCGAGTATGGATACCCATTGTTTGCTGGTGCTCCGAAAGAATTGCTGCCCCACTCCAAAAGATCCAAACTATGGGTAATAGGCTAGGTTTAGTCATTTCCCATGACTCTCTATTATTTTAGTGAGAGGTTTGATGTAAAGTCAATGGCTGTCTTCTAAAGTAGTTAGATGTACCTCGTTCTCCACAGCTTTTGCTTACTGTTTCCCCAATTTTTCATCCAACGTGACAGACACGAGGGCACGGAGCTCGGCCCAATTATCTCGGGGCTGGGAAGCGGAGAAGAGAGCACTTGAAGGAAAGCGGCATCCTACGTTGTACTTCGATCTGGAATGATCTTCCTGGGGAAGTTATCCCTAAAAGTCTCTTTAATGACTCTTAAAAAAAAGATTCAATAGTCGTTTAAAACCCTAGCTAAGAGACTAGCAGCAAATCAGATATTTAGTTATAACTGGCACCGTAAATTTAGGAAACAAAATCCGACAGTCAGAAGACAACGTGTACCATGAAAGATGAAATACAACTAAAAGCCTTGTGATGATTACCGTAAAGCTGGAGGAAACTGAAAGATGCTTATGAAACAAAAATAATATTAATCTAGATCAAGCAATAGATCAGATACTGAACGGTTAGCATAATGACTTAGATTTTTAATTCTGCCATAAGCTTAAAAAATTGTTTCAGATGAAAGGGAACTTTTCATTGACGGGTAACAATACAAATCCGATTTAATCAAGGAACAAAAGATAATTTCCAATACTAGAACCAGCAAAATATGTTTAAGCTTTCTTAAGATACCAAGATTAATGAAATCTTTCTTTTTATCAAATTTTTGTTATGCTTGAAAAAAAAAATTCCTCAAATAGAAAATCTTAAAATATAATGCAAATATCCTTTAATAAAATATCCATTAATTAAACTATTTGAAACATGAACATTTGATAACTAAGGAAAACCTTGAAAAACTGTTTAGAAAATTAAGAAATTGTCCTTTGTAACATTTAGGACCAGGCAATTTAGATTAAACTATAATGGTTGCGTCTCACGCATATTGGATGGATTACAAGGAAGCTCAGACTCTGTTTAAGCAGAAGCTACTATAAAACGTTATTATAGTACGAAATGAAACAGAGTGATAAAGACGACAACAACCTACAGGTTTGTTCATATAATTGGAAATATACTGTTATTAATATGTATCCACACAAAATTGCAGTGGAACCGTTGTTGGTTCTTGAGGGACCCCATAGCGAACGTCTGAAGGCAAAAGGAAAAGAGGATCAGCACAGTTTATTCTATCAAACAAATAGTACTTAAACCAATAGAGCTCACTCGCTTTCGTAACAATATGAAAATATTTCACAGAAGAATGCAGTGGATTAAAGAGTCAAATCCCTTTTATATATCCCCTCAGGATCTAATGTATTGCGGAGAGAATTCAAAAGTGTGGTACTTTCTGTTGAACATTTCCTTTGAAAATTATACTCGAAACCATAAAAAAAAATTAAAACTCTAAAAATATTAATTGGATTTGATACCTTAAAATTATTTTACAAGCTTTGGCGTTGGTTGACCGTCTCAAAGTCTAAGGATTCATTATCGAATTCTCCTAGGGATCTCAGGACTAAGAATCTTTGGTTTGACTATGAAATTTGATTGAAAAGACAATAAATTTGACATCCTTTGTGTCGGCAAGGTACTCTATCAAACGGGGTAGCACCAAACAGAAACTCTAAATCTACCAAGTTGCTCAAATGCTGGTTGCTTTGAGCTTATTTTTAATGTTTTCCTTGCAGGTATGCTACGACATTTTTAGACACTTCCCTTCCCAGAACTTTAAAAATAAAATTCTGCTCCGTTTAATCGAAATTCACTCTGTCTAATGATGTATGTTTCATGAATTTTGAAAATCTTTATCTCCAACACGAAACGGGATAATTTAAATGTTTTTAAGATTACTGCGAAAGTAGGTGCCATCTTTTAGTTTTTATGTCGTTTATTCAGATTTTGAACTTTTTTTCCAAGTTCGACATGTTATGGCAAGACTGCCCTATCAAATCTAAATAGTTTGGTGACACAAAAAAAGGTTGTAATTCACGAGATAAGTTAATCCTCTAAGTATCAAATCCCCTTAGCACTGGAAAGCATCACCTTTTCAAACAAAAAAAAAATACTAAACACAAGCAACAGAGAAATTGGCCAGTAATTGGCTTGACTGTTTTTCGTTTCCTGTATCATAGGCAGCGCGCTAGCACTGCCTAAGTAAAGAACGATGTGGCAACAATCTGTTTTTTTTCTTCTTCTTCTTTCTTCGACAGCCACTTCTTATCGAAGGAGTTGTCGTAGAAACTACGAAAAGGGCTCATTCGATTGGAAATTGGGGTGGCTAGTGCACTTTTAATTGTCGAAAGTGATTGGAGGGTAACTAGTCCCCCCCCATGCCCATCATTCCCCCTAAAACATCCAATAAATATTTTGAGATAGCCATTTTGTACAGTGTAGTTTATTTCCACATAGAAAATATCTTTTTGGGGATGACAGTCCCCCACAATTCTCGGGGAAAGGTTTTAAGTTATGCCCTGAGGGCATCCTTCTTTCTTCGACAGGCACTTTGTATCAAAGGAGTGGTCGTAAAAACTTCGAAAAGGGCTCATTCGATTGGAAATTGGGGTGGCTAGTGCCCTTTTTAATATTCAAAAGTGATTGGAGGGCAACTAGCCCCCCCCCACGCCCATCATTCCCCCAAACACATCCAATCAAAATTTTGTGATAGTCATTTTGTACGGCGTAGTTGATTTCCAGATAGAAAATATGTTTTTGAGGTGGACACTCCCCCATAACCTCATGGCAAGGGTTTTAAGTTGTGCCCTGGGGGCATATAAGGTTTTTATAGAAGGCGTTGTCGTAGAAAATTCAAAACAGGCTCATTCTATTGGAGTTTCCAAGGGCAAGTTCCCTTTTTACTAGTCAAAAGTGATTGGAGGCACCTAGCCCCCCCCCCACGCCCATCATTCACCCAAACACATCCAATCTAAATTTTGAGATAGCCATTTTGTTCAGCGTAGGCTAGTTGATCTCCAAATAGAAAATATGTTTTGAGGAGGACACTCCCCCACAACCCTCAGGGCAAGGGTTTTAAGTTATGCCTGGGGGTATATATTGTTTTTATAGAAGGCGTTGTCGTAGAAGCTTCAAAACAGGCTCATTCGATTGGAAATTCAAAGGGCTAGTGCCCTTGTTAGTTTTTGAAAGTGATTGGAGGGCAACTAGCCCCCTTCACGCCCATCATCCCCCAAAAACATCCAATCAAAATTTTGAGATAGCCATTTTGTTAAGTGTAGTTGATTTCCAGATAGAAAATATGTTTTTGAGGAGGACACTCCCCCCAAACCCTCAGGACAACGGTTTTAAGTTATGCCCTGGGGGTATATAAGGTTTATATAGAAGGCGTTCTCGTAGATACTTCAAAAGGGGCTCATTTGATTGGAAATACAAAGAATTAGTGCCCTGTTTAATAGTCGAAAGTAATTGAAGGGCAACTAGCCCCCCCCCCCCCAGTGCCCATTATTCCTCCAAACACATCCAATTAAAATTTTGAAATAGCAATTTTGTTCAGCGTAGTTGATTTCCAGATAGAAAATATGTTTTTGAGGAGAAATCTTCCCCGCAACCCTCAGGGCAATGGTTTTAAACTATGGCCTGGGGGCATATAAGGTTTTTATAGAAGGTGTTGTCTTAGAAACTTCAAAAAAGGCTCATTTGATTGGAAATTCAAAGGCCTAGTGCCCTTTTCAATATTCGAAAGTGATTGGAGGGCAACTAACCCCCCCCCCCCACGCCTATCGTTCCCCCAACACACATCCAATAAAATTTTGAGATAGCCATTTTGTTCAGCGTAGTTGATTTTCAGATAGAAAAAATGTTTTTGAGGAGGACATTCCCCCACAGCCCTCAGGGCAAGGGTTATAAGTTATGCCCTGGGGACATATAAGGTTTTTATTAAAATCTTTGTCGTAGAAACTTGAAAAAGGGCTCATTCGATTTGAAATTCAAAGGGCTAGTACCATTTTTAATAGTCGAAAGTGATTAGTGATATTTTTTGTTGTTGTTGTTGTTTAGACCAGGGCACTTCGTATCGAAGGAGTTGTCATGGGACTTCGAAAGGGGCACATTTGATTTAAAATAGAAAGGGATGATGCCCTTTTTAATAGTCGAAAGTGATTGGAGGACAACTATTTCCCCTTCCACTCCCGCCCTCCCACGCCCACCCTCCCATTTGCCCATTATGTTTAAAAACTAAATGTTGCCTTAAGACTAAATCAAAATGCACTGTGATATTGCTAATTTCAAATAAGGCATCTCACCAGTATCCCAAGAACGACTGAGGGTATTATGTTCAAACTTTCGGGGCTACTTCTGCTCTTAAAATTTAACCAAATCAAAAAAGCATAAGTTTAATCATGCTATCAAAGAAAGTGAACATATTTTTTTGCGAATGGTATCAAGTTTTCCATTTCAGGGCAACTAGAGGAGGCATGAAACTAAATTAAACAGTACTATTTGAGTCCGGATTTTTAAAAGGGTGTATTTTGTTAAAAATTGCTGGAAATTTTTCTTCAGCAAATAAATAGAAGGCCAAACTATAAAGTCTTAAAAAACGAAAAGATTTAAAGTGTTATTTTCTTTTTCCCTGTAAAGACTATGTCAATATAAAACGAACAGAAATTAATTAATTAATTAATTATGTTCTGACCTTGGGAAGGCATAGGGGTGTTGCACCCAACTTATGTTAATTTCTGCTCGTTTTGAGTTCGACTCGGTTATTTATTGTATTTTCTGTTCGTTTTGGGTTTCATTTATTTATTGATGCTGATTTGTGGTAGTTTCACGCTTGGTAGATTATTTGATTTTATTTTTGCTCATTTTTGTTTAATTGAGTTCTTTACTTTTCTTTGAAAAACTTATTTTGTGGAAAAAGTTTTTTTTAATTAATGTATAATAAGATGACTTGAGTACATTTCAGAACATTTGTGTTAGTAGGTATTATAATTTCATTTTAAAAGATGTGGAATCTTGGATTCTTCCCAGTTATAGTTATCTTTATGGAGAAGTGAAAATAACACGATTGGAGGGAACATATATGCAAAATAATGATAAAGCTATTTTAACAAATAATGGATTTAATTTGCTTTTAAAAATTTATTAGAATTTTCGGATGACTATAGTCGAAGTGCAACTACTAATATGTTTTAGCATGAAGATAAAACCCAATCCGTTGATTCCTTTAAAGCAGAAAATGAGTTTAAAGGCAATTTTACACCTGTTGCAGCAGGTGGTGGAACAACTACAACAAAATGAAATAACGATTTAATAGGGGTTTATTTAAAAGATTGAATAAAACAAAAGAAAGTCAAGTGGTTTGTATGTATTTACCATTATCGCGATTATTTGCATTTTGTCAAGATATTAATATGTTTTGAGACTCAAAAGTTCAAGGCCTGTAGTTTTGCCATATCTGACTTATGAATCTCAACTTGATTCCCAGTCAATCTATGAATTTGAACCATTTTCAATAGTTATTTTAGTATTCGTGAGCCCCTAGTAAAAATTCCTATTTTTCACGCGCATACCGACTTTAAGAAGTTAAGACGTACTGCTGGTTAGAGGCTTAACGAAGGGGTATATCCTTGGCCCAATTTTACATTTATTACTGTCACACATTCTGGGACATCAATTTTGATAGTGGTGTCCAAGCTAAACTTTGAGATGTCAAAATCATTTACTTGGTTGACAACATCCTTATTTTAAGCTCAACATTATCTGCTTTGCAAGAAAACGCTAACTAGCCAATAAACTGTTATAGTAGTATTCCGCTCAAGGTCAATGGACTGAAAACCAAATGTGTTGGACTGAAAACCAAAATGAAAATAAGGCATTGCATATGGATCTCTTCAAAGATCTACTCAAACGCTCGATATCCAACAGGTTAGCACAATCCTGTGAGGCTTCACACGTAAAGCTAGTTGCTTTAAAATCTAGTCTGAATCTATGGGCTCCAACAAAACTTTACTACGAAGGGGTTCTTCCAACTGTTCTCTATGTACGCATCTCCTCTGTAGGATTGGTTAAGTGTAACTGAGAAGTCAAAAGTGTGCTCTGTCTTCTTTTTAGTACTTTTAGCTATACCTAGACTGCGATGATGGGAGAGTAACTCGTCTATATTTATGACATGAATTGCCGGTACTTAAGGTTGCTATATCCAATCTAGAGCTGAAAGCGTCAAGGAACGTCTTTTAATTTTTGCTTGGTTTTCTCCCTCCAAACTCATTTATGAGTGCTGAATGCATTTTAACATTTTTTATGAATTTGTTTTAACATTAATATATTTTAATAATTTAATTTATGGTATTTTGTGTCTTTCTATCCTTTTTTTTTCAAGGTTCTTCATTATTTATTTTATTTCAAATCCGTTTATCATTATTATAAAGGCGTGTATAAGAAATTATTGTAATTGTAATTGTAGAAGGAAAAAAATATTAATTAATAAAAACAAACAAGTGTCCATTTTATCAATCTTTTAATGAAAACGCAACACTTTTGAGGCGTCTAGGTTGTGGTGCGATCAATGGTAGAGTAGGGCATAGAAAATCTTACCCACACAAGTTCTGATCAAAGGCAAATATGTTGTTCCTAACTTTTTAAGTCTTCTACTCAAAGTTTCACCTCAGGAAAAAATAATCAGTTGTGGCAATCCAAAATTAGCGCGAAAAACTTATTTAAATTTGTAAAATGTCTTAAATGAGGGAATAATGTAACTTTGTTTGTAGCAATAGTACTAATGCACATTTATTGCCAATACTTTAGTTACATAATCAATAGTACTAATATATCTAAAACTTAAGATGTGGAAATAATCATACATTAAGTTGGGAATTCAACAAGCCATAACACATTCGTCTTTCTTTTAAGAAAATAGGATTAGGGGGATGGGAGAGTTTGGTGAAGGACTGTAGAACAAAAGAGTTGAAACTAAAAATCTTTGAAACAAATTATAAGAGGGGGGAGAAGTTTGGTTGCAGCAGGCTTACTTCAGACTCTTCGATGATTGGGATATGATACTTTGGGGGTATGACTCTTCGATGCTTTGACTACGATATTTCAAGACAAATATCCAAATTTCAAGCCAACAACTTAAGACAAGCTACGTGAATATGTCTACGTCTATGTTGGTTTGCGTTTCAAAAACAACATATAAGCTTCGGAATCCTAAAACTCAAATGGTCAAAAGCGTATTTTATCTTCATTGTCGCTTGAGTCTATTAAAAAAAGTTACCGTAGTGAAACAAGTTAAAAAGTTCTCAATTTATTGAAGAACAATGTAGATATGCCTGATGAGAGACTTTAACAAACCTACTCTTGGACAGCTTAGTTTCACTTTTGATATCTTCTACATCTTGATGTTTTAGCCAAAATAAGTCCTTGAAAATTCAAAAATATAATCATAAGAACAATGGAAGTGAATATGTTCTTCAAAAAACAAGGTAACAGCTTTTAATTTCTCTTCTTAATACTGTACCTTACTATTTAGGCTCCAGCGAATATAATTCGGAGGTTGAGGAGCTTGAGTAATGGTGCATGTCAAATTGATGGTACTCCCTTTGTCAACAAACACTTCAGGCAAACCAAGTATTCTTGTGATTGGATCTGGAAAATAAGTTTGTACTTGATAGATTGTTTATTGTTCATGGGGAGCATGTTCCAGTTTTTAGATAGGACGCCATAGGGGAAAACTGTAGAAGGAGCGAAAAAAGTCTGTAATTTTCAGTCCAATATGGAAAACATTATATTCTCAGGTTGAGTCCTACCCTATTTCTTCTTTTTATTAATGATTTTCCTGAGTTTCTTCCTATCTGCAAAATTGTTATGTTTGCGGATGATGTTGGGATTTTTTCTTCCCATTCAGATTTAACGCAGCTTTTCCCGAACATCCAAAGTACTCCATCAACTACTTCAGAGTGGTATTGTCGAAACCTTCTTCGATTAAATGAAAGGAAATGCCAGTATATACTATTTTCACGAGTTGGTTCAATCAATTCTGATGTTTTTTCTCTTTATTTAAATAATGTGGAATGGAATCGGGTACAACAGTTTAGATATCTTGGGATGATTATAGATGAAAATTTGTCGTTCCTTGAACATGTCAAAATTCTATCGTTAAAAGTTTCTAGGAATACTGGGATTATGTGTCGTTTCTGCCATGATTTTCCGGTTAATATACTTAAATCAATTTTATTCTCTCTGGTCCACCCTGTTTTTGTATATTGTGTTTCTGTGTGAGCTTCAACTTTACCTTCAGTTTATAAACCTCTTTAAATTTTACAAAATAAAGCGATAAGGATATTTTTTCAGTTTGATAATAGGTCTTCTGTTACTCATCTTTTTGGATCAGCTGGAAATTTTTCTTTACATCAACTTCATTTAATTGTAATATCCCAGATATGTCACAATTACGTTTTTGGTCAGTTAGCATCAGATTTCCATGGAATTTTCCCTTTTAGCTCACAGCGTCATTCATATCCGACATCACTCAGGTTTAATTTCTCGAAGGAGTTTAGGTGGACAATTAGAGCAGGCTTTAGTTTGAGGTATTTTGGTCCAAAGGTGTGGAATTCTGTTCCCCTGGATATTAGAGAATGCGCTGATTACCGGCAGTTTCGCAGAATGGTGGGGAAGTTTACCTCTGTTGGTTGACTTTGGTTTTATTTACCTTGTTTGTATTTGGGCAGTTGTCCAAGAGGCTTATTGTTCTAGGTAGTATATATCTAGGTAGTTCTTGTGATACTTGCTTGATCTGAAAACACAGTAAATTCAAAATCTGAACTTCGTTTTAACGGGTATTTTTCTAATTCTTAGAAAATACTTACAATTACTTAGTTGATTTGAGATGATGAGGGTTGATGACCTCATAAGTTGCATAGTAAAACTAAAACTTATCAAAATGCCACTTTCATGAAACCAAATGGGCGAAGTTTAACAATAGAAGATTAAATATATTATACAATATATTATATAAAGTATTATATGTTATATAAAACATTATATAT
>JAQQPU010012526.1:10227-25880 GCA_029168905.1 Artemia sp. Kazakhstan ARC1039 | reverse complement strand
AAGACCTAAAATTCCTCTTAGTTCCTTCATAGTCTTAGGGGGTTTGATCCTTTCAACGCATTTTATTTTATCTGGGTCCGGGGATATTTCTCCTTGCGTCACTACCATTCCTAAAAATTTAATTTTTTCTTGTAATAGATTAACCTTTTCAGGCCGGCATTTTAAATTGCCTTCTCTGAATTTTTCAAACACTTTAGCTAACGTTGCTAAATGTTGCTCCACATTTTCCCCTACGCATATAACGTCATCAACAAAATGAATAATATTGTTCAATCCTCTTAATAAATGCAATAAGGGTCTACATAACGCGCTTGAACTCGTTTTAAGTCCGAATGGTACTCTCAAATATTCATACGAACCACATTCGCTTGTGCAAAATGCAGTTTTATAGACATCCTTTTCGGCTATTTTCACTTGATGGTATCCTTGGGTGAGGTCCAAAGAAGTAAAGATTTTGTTCTTGCTTGATATAGAGTCAAGAATTTCGTCTATTCTCGGCAGGGGAAATTTATCACTCACTACTTGCTTATTAAGAGCTCTATAATCTACTACGAGTCTCATATCACCATTCTTTTTTGGGACTAAAATCACTGGAGCTGAATACGGACTTATACTGGGGCGTATAATCTCATTTTTTTCTAACTCGCGAATTTTATTTTTTAGCCACTCTTTGTGTTTATACGGTACACGATATGGCTGTTTCGCGACGGGCAACCCCGTCGTTAAAATAGAGTGTTGGTAAAATGGAATCAATCCTATGTCATTTTCAGACGTTGAAAATACGTCTCTAAAATTCCACAATAATTCACATAATTTCTTTTTGAGTTCCGAATCAATAATATGATCCATATTAAACTTATTTAAAAATTGTGCTTTAGTCAAGGGGTATTTGTTAATTGATGTATTAATGCTATTAACTAGGTTTCTTTTGGAATTTACCCACTTGTTTAAGTCATCTTCCGAAATAGTTTGGATTTGAACCAAACATGTTCCCTTTTTTATCGTAATAGTATCATTTTCTTGGTTATTAGTTACCCAAATAAAACCTTCGCCTTTATCAGAAGATATAATTTGTTCTTCACATAACAAATTTTCGGGAATTTCTTTTGATGGGGTGGCGAACCATATTTCGGATTTGCTATCCACCGGTTCAACCATTTGAGATATTTGGATCCTTTGCATTGTCCTGGGTGGAATTTTTGTTTTCCGTATTGCAAATCCATAATAATCTTCTTTATTTTCATTATCTATTAAATTTAGACTAGTATTATTCGACAATAACGTTGACTGCGCCTGAACTCCATTAGGGTTCCCTACTTTTTTCCACAATTCCACTATCTCTTTGATTTCTTTTGACCTATACTGTCGCATATCTCCAATTTTTATTTTTGCGGATTCAATCCACTTATTATCTACATTTACTTCATCTTTCCGATATCGCACGGAATAAGCAAATGAGTTTCTAGCTATGTCCCGTCCTCTTGGTAGCGAATGTACCTTGTGTCTCGCTACAAAAGGTTCAAAGGATTGTGGCACTATACCGTCGGAAATTTTATTAACCGTTACGTCTTCTTTGTAATTTGGATTAATATTCCTTGAGGTAGGGGTTGAAGGAGGGGAACCTCTTGGCTTAGCCGGGTACACGAGCCTTTCGTTAGCTACGTCTAACAAGATCTTATTTGACCTTAAGAAATTTGCGCCTACGATGGCTTCATACGGAAAATTATTACATATTATAAAATTTGTCGGGAAAATTCTATTATCCCTTTTCACGTCAAGGCAAATTGAACCTTTTGCGTCCAACTTGTGCCCTGTTACACTAGTTAAGTTTGGATTATTTACATTTCTCTGTCGCTTGATATGCGGAGGCAACATATTAAATATGCCTGAATTTATAATGTTGACTTTTGCGCCACTGTCAACTAAAGCTTTAAAATAGACATTTGCCACACAAAAATCATCAAATATGGGTAACTTATTATTTTTATCACTGAAGGACGGTACTACTATGGGCTTGGACCAGTAAAATATTCAAGGCCCCATCTGGGTCCAATTTATTCTTCTGAGGGGCCTAATGCGTTTCCCTGGGAATTAATTTCATATATAGGTGCTTGTGACGGAGGTTCAGATACGTGAGGCTCCATAGGCGCATCTAATTGATTCACATCTGTCCTCCTTTGCCACGTATTATTGCAATAACTTGTATTTCTGGCGTTAGTGCCGGCTGTTGGTGCTGGCCGCAAGTGCCGTCGGCTTGAGAAATTTTCATTTCTCGCGGGCCAGTTAACTATTTGCCGTCGGTTTGCAAAATTTGGGTTTGCCGTCGGCCGATAATTATTTTGTCTACTGGGGGGAGAGTTATACGGGTTCTGTCGGTATACATTATTAGGTGCTGGTTGGCGGACTTGGGGGTATTGTGGGAATTTTGCGTCCTGTGTGTACCCTTGTGCGCCTCTGGTAGTAAAATTTGTTCTCCCGAACAAATCATTTCCATAATAACGTGTATTTCTGGTGGTTTCATCATTAAATGATGTTGCCATTCCATTTTTAAAACGACATTCTTTCGCGATATGTCCCACTCGATTACAGTTGTAACATCTTATTATTGGGTTACTTTTATAAATGTTTGGCTTCATAGGCTGAAAACGTACCGTTTTTTGCCTGGCGGTTTCTTGTGTTCTGGTTCTTTGTGGAATTGGGGATTTATCTCTTGAAAAGAAATTTGGGTGCTCTTGATCACTAACCTTCAAGGGTGATGAGCTTGTTTTTGACTCGCTTATGTTATTTATTTTTGCTTTACTATGATTCGCTACAATTAAATCAATTTCTATCATTCGTCCTACTTCCTGTACTGCAAGGTCAAGTGTTTGGATATTCTTTGAAATTATCATCCTATATAATTTTGGAGGAAGGCCTTGCAAAAATGCATTTAGTATTATTTTTTCGTATAATTCTCCTGAGCCTTTGCCGTACTTTGCTTCTATTGAGATTCGTATGTTATTTAGATATTCTTGTACGTTCTGTGTGTTATCAAAACATACCATTCCATGCTTAAGTTTGTTTGTTGAGCTCGTCTCAACAAATCTGTCTTTAAATGCCGACAATAGTTTTTCTATTGTGTTTATCGGCAAATTATTATTTTCTCCGACGCTTTGTTCTATTTGTTTTACAAAAGTTAATGCCTGCCCTTTTAGCCTTAGAAGAAGCATACTTATTAAAGACTTTAGGTCGGTTCTAGTTAACTCTACAAACTGTGCTAGCTGTGTGTTAAATTCATCAATGTCAGTCTGCCCGTCATATTGTGGTATAGCTTTGGTTAATTCTACATTTTTTGCGACTAATTTTTGCGCAATTAATAATGCACTTAATTCCTCGGCCATGACTTAATAACGCAGGGATGGCTTTTTTTTTTGTTTAATTAGTGGAATTATACACTAAAATAAATCACTTTTACTTAACCTATTTGGGAAATCTATTATCTCGTATTGAGATATTTGAAAAGGGTGTCCCTATTTTAGCCTAGCGGTAATAGGCTTAGACATATATAATAATAAAAATTTTGTTATAGGTCTGTATCTAGTAAATACTTTAAATTTTAAATTGAGAAATCTTTAGCCTAACTAGTTCGTATACCTCATCCAAGTTTAAGGCCGCGCCATCTGTTATGTGGGGAATAATCCTGTTATGTGGGGGATAATCGGATAGGTTGGGGATCCTGTTGCTAATTAACTTTAGGGTCGCACCATCTGTGGCGTTTAGAATTGGACCACAAAAAATATAGGTTAATTATTGAATTTGATTTTCCTTGTGAAATGACCAATTTGATCAGAGAGGCTTCAATCCGAAGTTACAACCGTGCTAAATATTACCTTTAGCTACTGCCAAAGGTGGCCCTTAAATTACACCAAATGCTATAGGTGGAGTTTAAAATGGGGAGCTAGTCAAATAGGCGCCGTAAACATTCTTCATAGGTCATCAGATCCCTGGGAGCGTTTCCAATGGATAGCATACGAACTAGAGGGCTACTCTTGAAATCTAGATACGAACATGTAAAATAAGACTGTAAAAATAGAAAAGTAATGGTTTTATTAAACTTACATGATCAAACAAGCGGCTTCAAACTTCAGTAGGCAAAAGCAAATACAGCAATTGACAATGATACAGTGATTATATCAGAAATGCTCATAACATAATCCCCGAAAAACACTTCTTCTCTACCATATAACACGAAGTTTGCTTCTGAGCAGTAAATACTATTTTTCTGATTGGTTCATCTCCACACGGAGGGCCCGTCTCTTTACTCTTATGCTGACAAAATTAAACATTATGCGGCCAAAACTGCCCAATAGTTTTTTCCGCGATATTCTGATCATTAAACATGTACATTCTTGAGAGTACTTCTAAAACTACCAAACTAAGTTTTACAATGTTCCACTTTTGTTCTTCGAAAATACTTCAACGAAATTCCAATCCGTCTCATTAATCTGGTGCGTGCAAAAACCCGCAGTTTTTTGCCTTTGAAATCTTTCAATAGCGTCTGGAATTTCAAGAGCCTTTTGTTTTGTATAACAAAGAATGCGAATCTCTACAGAGTACAACATTCGCTTTGAACTTTTTAAAGGGATATTTGGCTGGTAAATAAATGAGAATTTAAGGCAGATTTCCAAGTTTAATTAAGGGGGTTTGATTTGCATCGGAAGCGTATTTAGAATGAAGTAAACTTTTCATATTTTAAAGTAAAACATTGTACATGGTACACTGGGATTTACACTGAAACGAGTTTAGGGTTTTCATGGCGACTCCAAGTGTGCTAGTTTTATTCGCCATGAACGTTTTAAAATATTTTTTTTTCCAAAAAATGTGTAATGCCAGGCGACCTGGGATCCAGGGGCTACCAATGGTGTCCAGTGTATGCCCTTGTAGAAATGAAATCCCATCATACCGTGATTCACGGAAGGAAAAGCTTTTGTATATTCTTTTTTGTAGATGTAGTTGTATTGACATTCATTTAATTTTTTTTGCCTAATCAACAAATTAGCAAAAAAGTGCAGCACATTTGCTTCTATAAACAAAATCAACCACTGTAGGTGGTACCAATTCAAGAACATGTTGAGTAGGAGGCAATGCATTTTTCCGTTTCTTCTGAACAAAGATGCAAAGTGGAGGGTATTTGTGAACTTTACGGGTCAATCGTCCCCCTCCAATTGGCATCCCTGGCAAACATAGAGGCTAGAATACCCTATTCTATTTTGGGTAATTTAGAGGCCTACTATATGCCATAAAGGTTTACAAACAACAAAAATAAATCTAAACCCCCCAAAAAAATTCTCAAGTCTGTAGAGTGACCTATGTACAAATAAAGTGCCAAAAGATATATTATGGAATAGCCTAACTTAAATACAGAAATAAAAGTTTCAGTTATTATTATATTCTCTCTCTTCTGGTCAGAACTAACAGTACAGCGTTGCTTATAGTGAAAAGCCATAAAGCCTCAATGTGTTTTTTCCTAGAGACACTTCATAGGGAATGGGTGGCCGTATAACCTTCGGAAGGGTCCGTTCGGGTTCAAATTGGAAGCAATCATGCCTTATTAGAGGATTTAAGGTGAACAGGGAGCAACCAGCCCCTCCTCAAGCACATCTGTCCAAATTTTGAGTTAGTCACTTTGTTCAAAATAGTCGAAACGTCAAATAACTATACCTCTAGGGTTGACAAAACCCGTGGTGCCAAGGCTGTAAGTTATGCAATTTGCCATTGTTAACGTATAAGGCTTTTAAGGATGAATTTGTAAACAAAATCTCTGAAAAAGAAGTGTTTCAAGGAAAAGTAAAGAGCTATATAAAATATAAGATCAGCAGAAGTAAATTTCCATAATAATTTAAACTTAGAACGACCAGAGCTTATTATTAAAGAATATAAGAAAATTGTTAAAACTAGATTGAATATTGAAATCAAACTTAAAAAAACAAACATTACTACAAATAAGAGTTTTGTTACTGACCCCTTTCCAAACTATAAAAGTGTATAGCCTTGCGTGTCATTTGCGTTTTATTGAAAACTATATATTTCCTAAGCAGTCCTTGAAAAGAACTAATTAAATTAAACTGAAATCTGATACATAATGATATAAATTACTGAAAGCTCAGCAGTTCAAAATTAATCTCCCTGCCAAAGAGTATGGGAAACTATAAGAGTGGAAAGTTCGGCAATTTAACATGGAAAGATAGGATTTGAAAACTACTAGTGCCAGACGCAGCGTAGTGGCTGGTGAAATCACTAAGAACGGCTATAAAGGGCTCGGCACACGTAAATGATTTCGGCAACCGATTTCAGCAAGGGTGTATTCTATGTCGGGTGATTCTAATTAATAATTAAGAAATTTCGATTCTAATTAAGAAATTTTCGAGAGGCTTCGATAAAATTTGTGGCCAGCATTTACTCTATGGTAGTGAAAAACTTCTTGAACATGTATCATTATTATTCCAAATTATTGTTACCATAGGTATCGTCCCGGATACCTTTTGCATTGGTGTAATAACACCTATTCTCAAACCAGGGAAGCCTCCCTCCCAGTTCTCTTCATATAGGCCCATTACTGTGTCGACTACACTATGTAAACTATTTGAGCTTCTTATTCGTGACGAAATTAGAAGCAAGTGCTCGATTCCCCCACACCAGTTTGGGTTCCAGCGATCGCTTGGATGTGATCATGCCCTTTACTCGCTGGTGTCTATACTGACTGACGCTGAGAATGACAATGATTCTTTAGTTTTAGCAGCCCATGATCTTGCCCGTGCTTTTGATTCGTCTATCCACGAACATATTTTACTCTCTGCAGCAGAGAGAGGCGTAGAAAATTCGGTCATCGGACCCCTTGATTCAATGTATAGTAATCTTCGTGTTAGGATAAAGTGTCCTGGTTGGGATTGTGATATGCTTTTAGAAATTGATATACCAGTGAATAAGGGTATTAGGCAAGGAACAGTAAATTCACCAGATTTATTCAATAATTCCGTAATCGAAGTGCAACATGAAGCACCAACAACGTGTATTTTATGTGGGATTGATGTGTCGCTCATAGGCTATGCCGACGACATTTTAAACATTAGTAGAACCCTGAATGGAATAAAGAGTTGTTTTAGTGCATTAAAGGTAGAATATGTTCGTGTCGGCCATACATTTAATCCATCGAAAACTGAATTGTTATTTTTCAATTATAAAGTGTCGACTGAGGACATATGCGTTATGCTAGACGATACGGAAATCGAACCTGTTCCATCACTTACTTACCTTGGAGTCCCGATCGGTACGTCACTCAAGGCCACACGCGTACTTATTATCGCTGATACCCTTAGAAAAGTTCGTTCTGCATATGGAAAGCTTGTCCTGAGCAAGGCGAGATTTAGTCGTGATATTTTAGCCCGATTGTATAATGCATTTGTTTTACCGAGTTGTCTCTACATCTCTCCGTTTTGGAGTTGCTTCACACAGACAGAGAAGAAAAAGTTGCGCACGATTTATTTTAAATATGCTAAGTATCTGCTTGGACTACCACCTTGGTCCAAAAACCGGTATTTGATCAGTAGATTTGGATTGATAGACCCTGCCTTGGCAGTTCCTGCCAGAGTAGCGAGTTTTCATAAAAAGTTCATGACTCTAGGTCATCCTTGCGTAACATTTCAGGGACAGACTTGAGTTGAATGTGTTATTTGAATGACGATGTTGAGGGCCCATTTCATTGTATATATTCGTGTTAAACCGTACTTTGTTGTTTATCTTTTTTTTTCTTTTTGCATTTTTTTCACTTTTTTATACTCTGCCGCCCATTGTATCTTTTACAGTTTTGGCAGGTAATAAATCTATATTAATATTATTATTATTATTAATGATGCTAAGAGGCGGGGCTTAGCGACGTTTTTCGGTGATTAATCATCATTAATTACGTTCTAGACAAGGAAGTTACGAGGACTTTAGAGTTTTAGGCATGTAATTAATCGTATTTAATGATTATCGTAAACAGATCGTAATTAATGATGATTAATCACCGAAAAACGTCACTAAGCCCCACCTCTTAACATCATTAATTACAATCACTCAACGTGGAATACACCCTTGCTAATTCAGTTCCCGAAATCAGTTACGTGTGCCTAGCCTTTAAGAATAAGAAAAGTCTATAAAAAGAAAAATTCCAAGCCGAACTGGATAATTGGTTTATATCACTTAAGGCGAAGTCTCTGTGTAAGTATTAAACAAACCGTACTGGTTTTCTTTCAAGAAGTAATTTAGCTAAGCAGGCGTAGGTTCGATGGGGGTAAATCATGACTAATTAATTAAGCAAAGTAACTTTGCACTGATAGGTCAACTAGCTAAATAGTTTTGGACTCTTTACTCTCACCTGCATCTTAAGCTGTCTTAAAAGGCAGTATTTGGCTGTTTAAGGGTGGTTAATCTACTGTTTAAAAGACAAAGCCTAGGCCTAGCCTATTTGTCTATTATGGCAAAGGGTTATTTCTAATTGCCTTGTTGACATAATTTCTTTGATTCTTTTAAAGGTAGAGCTAAGTTCAAGATTACAGGCTCTTTGCTAACTTGAAAATATATTTGAGGTCAGCCTAGCCTGTGTAATTTTCTAAGCCTTATAAATAGGGTAGGGGTTGAGAAGCAGCTTAAAGACACCTTCCTAGGGATATAGGCCTAGGTTATTTTCCCATGCTCTTTGTTCCCTGCTATCTTATTTCATTTTCAGTGATGTAATGCTGTAAATGCAAAATAAAATATTTTTAATTTTGTTGTACTTTCTGGCAACACTGAATACTGCTTCTGGATATATTTCAGGATTTGAAAAGACTATTTTAATTGTAAGATTGCTTATTTTCAACTACTTTGCAATCAGTAAAATTTCTCTAGCCCCATGAATCTTTATAATTCTGTTGTAGGACTTGTATTCAAGGATTTATTGGCCATCTGTTTACTGGCCAATGTGGGTTTGGCCATCTGTTACATGTGGGTTTACTGGCATCTGTTCTTTTGAAACTTTAGTTTTAGAAAATGGATAGGCCTACGCTTGAAAACCTGAGAATTGATTAGGTAAAATTCTAGTTTAGCTACTTTTCACTATCTTGGAAAGGGGTTAGATTAGAAAAATGAAACTTTCAGGGATGGGTACACAGACCAAAGTATGGGTAAATTTTTACCTAATCATTAGGCCTATTAACTTACAAATAAAGTGAATATACCACTTAATGTCTTTTTTTATGCTCTTTCCAAATATAATAATCATTTTTGTTGGATATGAATTTTACCCCACCCCTATATATACCAATTCAGGGTATATATTTGCACATTAGGGGTGGGTGGGGGCAAATTTTATTTCTGATGTAAATGGGAGGTATGTTTAAACTTTACCCCCACCCCCCTAATGTGCAAATATATACCCTGAATTTAATTGTAAGTCAATAATATGATTTGGTTAAAATTTACCAAAGTATGTCCTGGGAAGGTATTTTCAAGTACCTACCTCACCCTTTTCCCTTTCTAGATGGTCCTGACCTTTAAAAATCTTTGTGTTATAAAAGTGAAACCTTGCAAAATATATCTTCTGCTTAAATGAAGTACAACAAAACTTTTCAGTCTCACAACTTTGTTGAATCCCAATTTATAAGGTTTTAGAGATAGCCTATACAAATATATTTCATAGATTTTGAAAAAAAAACAATTGATATGGCTTAAAATTCTACTCAAATAACAGGAATTGCTTTGGTAAATATTTACCACATCATATTATTGAGTTACAACTAAAGTGAATATACCAGTCAGTGCCCTTTTTTATGCTCTTTATGAATATAATAATCATTTTTGTCAGAAATGAATTTTAGCCCCCACCCCTATATATACCAATTCAGGGTATATATTTGCACATTAGGGGGGTGGGGATAATTTTATTTCTGATGTAAATGAAAGGTAAGTTTAAACTTTCCCCCCATCCCCCTAATGTGTAAATATATACCCTGAATTGGTATATATAGGGGTGGGGGATAAAATTCATTTCCAACAAAAATGATTATTATATTTGTAATGGGCATAAAAAAGGCATTGAGTGGTATATTCACTTTAGTCATAACTCAATAATATGATTTGGTAAATATTTACCATTGCTTTTTCTAGACTAAAGCCAGAGAAAAAGAAACTGATTAACTGAAAATTAAGGTGAAATGTTGTTTTGTCAAAATTTCAATAGGTCAAGTAGGCACATTTCTAAGACTTAAAAATCAAAAGAGGGTTAACATAGAAGCTTAGCAATACCTTCCCAGAGTATGTTTTTGGCCCTGGATTCATTAAGCAGAGTTCACATGCATGTCTAGACATGTGTTTGACCAGAAATCAATGTCTAGGAAATTACCATTCACAAGAAGAATTCAGTGCTTTGCTAAAACTACAAATTTAGTTTCAAATAGATTATACTTGTCATTTCTAGCCAATCAATAGAGCTTATAATGCAAAACTTTGTAATCAAAATTGTAATCCCTATTTTTAATGTCACAAGATAATGGATGAGACAAGCCAAACTATTCCCTTAGTGTGCTTCACTATTGTGTCTGGTGTTGCATATTTGCCTAAAATGTGAAAAACAATTTATGAGAGAGCAAAAACTAGATTTCAGTTTAAAAATGTAAACATAGACAATGAAAATAGTGGAACTTTACACATTCTGATTGGCTGTGAAAAAAAATGCTAGACTTTGAGTTCTAGAGTCTAGAACTAGATGCTTAACTATAACTTATCTAGCCAAACATCAAATTTTACTTGTGAATGGTATTTGTCTAGACATTGATGTCTGGCCAGACACATGTCTAGACATGGGATATTAGCTAGACATGCATGTAAATGCTGCTTTACTGAAAGTTTATTTTTTCTATTCTAACCCCTTTCCAAGATAATGAAAAACAGCTAAACTAGAATTTTTCCATTGATTATTACAGTAATTCCAGGAATAGGAAAATTTTCAAGACCAAGTGTCAAAAAATAGTATAACACTTTCAGGTAACTAAAGCTAATCTAGGTAGAATGTGAGATTTTCAAGGCTAAAGAATGATGTAGCTGTGTAGCTTAACCATCTTTTCAAATAGTTTGCCTTGGCTATATACTTTTAATTGATTACCTTAGATTGTACTTGCTAGCAAAAGGATGAATCCTGTGCCTGCCAGCTTCAGTGATGATAGGTCACCTGTAGCATCCCAGATAGTGCACCATGGTTTGTTGAACCTTGCCAGGTCCACTGAGGACTTGAACACTTCCATGCTGGTAGAAGTTAATGTTTTTTTACTTAGGGAGTTCCACCAGCTGACAACTCTATTTGAAAAGAAGTTGTTCCTTAGTCTTGTGTTAGCTTGTTTCTGGAAAAGCTTATGAGGGTGACCACAAGTTCTCTTTTAACTGTCCAATTGAAAAAGGCCAGGAGTGGTATCCTCAGCTTTTAAAATTTGTATGCTAATATCAATTGTCTTGTTTGTATTACTATATTAAAGATGATATTCTAGGCTTACAGAGACAGTATGGATAAGAGACATCATAGAGGTTGTTAATACATTTTATTGCCCTCTTTTGGACTGATTCCAGGTCTCCTTTGTCAGTCTTGTTGATTGGGCATGCACTACACATTCTAAATTGTACCCTTTACTGAATTGGACTCTTGTATAGCTTAGTCATGATAGTTGGAGATCTGCTAATGATTGTTCTCTTGATTATATCAAGTGCCTCATTAGCCTTTGTAATAGTTGCTTTTCCATGAATATGAAATTCCAACAAGTTGTCTGTCAGATTACCAAGATCTCTCTCCACATTGCTGCTGGAAATAGCTTTGCAGGACCCAGCATTACAAATGATTTTGTACTGAAAGTCTTGCCTTTTCTTCCCTAGGTGGAGAGTCTTGCATTTTACTGCATTGAATTCAAGCTTCAAAAAATTAGTTCAGTGAGTGAATACATTAAGGTCTAGTAGAGTTGACTCAATATTTCCCACTGTGCCTGCACAGCCAATAAGTTTTGAGTCATCAGCATAAAGGCTTACTTCATTATTGTGTATTTTTAGCATATCATTTATGTATATATTAAATAGAGTCAGACCCAATACTGTGCCCTGGGGCATACCACTTCCAACAGTGGCCACCTCAGAAAAAAACATCCTTCCATTCTCACTAAATATTTAAACTGTCTGCTTTCTGTCTATAAGGAATTTTATCACCCACTCAACCATATCCTCATTCACCCCAATAATTTGGATATTGAATCAAAATCTTGATGGAAAGTCTATAAATTGTTTCACACAAGTACAGCCTAGTATAGGGTAAATTGTACCAATGATTTGACAGTTTTTGTAAAAAAAAAAAAAAAACAACACTTTTTCTTCTCTGGAAGGCCTAACTTAAAGACTTTTGGTTTGAAAACGGTTTTAGTATGCAGGAAAAGCATCTAGGAATCTTATTGTTTATTAGAAGTTTGAAGTTTTATGAGAAAAGGATGCAAAGCTCCAATTTTCTGAAATTGAACTGCTTTCACCTACAAATTTGACAGAACAAAAAGTTACCTGTTTTTGATATTAGTTGGAACCCAATTCAAAACATGGTAAAATACTTCGGGGAATGCTTGTGGGTGGATCCTTTTGCATTCAACATGCCTATTCTTTTTACTTCATTTCTTTGTTTCTCTTCAACTTTGTTTAATGTGTAAATGTTTAAAACACTATTCAGATAGTGGAAGTAGGAAACTGAAAAATTGTCTCAGGTATAGGAACAAAATTGGATAATCATACAGAGTGCACTCTTGTGACCTAGGTCATATGCCTTTTTTCTTTTTTTCATATTTTTGCATATATGCCACAAGAATAGTATATCCAAATGCTATCTAGAATGGGCCACTTCCTCTCAGCTTTAATGGTCTAGCAAAGATTTCTTTGTTGTTCACAGTGAAAATATTGTCAACATTTGGACATTTCAAAGTTAATCTGTTATTTTAATCCACTTTAAAAGTTTTAGTTTTGACTATCCTTTGTCTGGAATGTTCAGAATCCTTGAATATGCATGTCCTACTTAAGATTATTTGAAATTTGTGACACCAAGGAGTTTAACATATTTCACTAGCATTTTTGGTGGGATAGGTCTAAAAAAACAGGAGTGGATGTCAAGAATTTTAAGAAGTTTATTGTTATTATAATTGACTTAGTGGAATTTATGTTTGTATGTAAATTCTTGGCATTGTCTTTAACATGGGATGGATTTTGATGGGGCCACTTTTGATATTTCTATGACATACTTCAAGGATCAGCAGGTAATCTACAAATTAACACCTATGAGGGAATCTCTTACCAATTTCATGAATAAATGCTAGATATAAGAGTAGTCATAACAAGGTTCCTTAAGGAATTCTACACCAAGTAGGGAGGGGATGAGAGAGAAAATTTTTGTATTTTACAATGTGGAATCTATTTGAAAGAAAACATACAAAATTTACTAAGAGAGGCTCAACTTCATAAATTATTCAGTGATAAATGAATTAGGATGTTGGGATCAACCAAGCCAAATGCTTAAAAATATGAACATGGTATGAGACCAAGTAGCAGTTCCTCAGATGATGGAAAAATCTAGCATCTAGAGTCTAATCAGTAAAACCATGATTTAATAAAAACCTTTTTTATGTTTTTTTTTCATGTGAAATGCTATTAGAAATAATAATCATCAAAATATCTTGTTGTTTAAATTCAAATTTCAAATTCATTTAATTCAAAAACAAGACATAGCTCTTGTCTATAACATTAGCTGCAATTCTAAGTTGATGTAATCAAGAAAAAAACAATGTGGTTACATTTTAGAGAAGATCAGATGTATCTTGACGCATTGGTGCTGATCCCAACTTTTTGTGCAAACAAATAGCCAAGTATTGGCAGTTTGAACATTACATAGCTAAAAAATTGTTGTGAGCTAATTTTGTGTCTAAAACAGGAAACTGATTGAATTGAATATTCTTTTCTTATCTAAGTGTATTGGATATAGTGTCCATGTTTTGCATTGTCAAAATATAACAACAGCTTCAAGAGATGGTGTTCAAAGTCACAGCTAAGCAGAGTTTGCTGTTTTGAAGGAAAATTTTGACAATGGTTCCAAAAATTGCACTGTCAAATCATTGGTGCCTTTAGCTTATAATTGAAAATATAGAACAAACTAGTGCACTTTCACTGTGCTATATTGATGACAGGTAGTTAGTCTATCTAGCAATTAGCAGAATTTCTAACTTTTACTTGTAGGTAAGGCCTGGAGCTATGGGCTTAATAATACACATTTTAGATGTACTTGCACTTCAGTAATGTTTTGGGATATATGGATAAACCTGAAATGGCCATTTACATGCCAATTCACTACCCCCTCTTAAGAGCTTTTTGGGTTTATTTGAACCTGTATTTTCAATTTTTAAGGGAAGTTCTTTACTGCAAATTATTTGAAAAAAAAAACTTTCTGCAAAAGCAGTTTTTCAAAAAAAAAAGTAAAGACCATATTAAACTTAAGATCAGAAGAAATAGAAACCTCAATAACTCAAACTCAAAATAACCAGAAATAACTACTAAAGAATAAATGAAACCCCAAAAAATGAAAAATTAATAAATAATTATTGCAAAAAAACATACAATATGTACTAATATAAATCAATAAATAAATCTTAAAATGAGTAAAGCTTAATTTGAATGTGCAAATAAAGCTTAAAATGAAGAAAATAGTTTACTATTGAAGTATAAATGAAGCACAAAACAAACAGAACTTAAATAAACAATTATAGCAAACAAACATACAAAAGGTACTAATATAAATAAATAAATCTTAAAACAAGTGAAACTTAAATTGAATATGCAACATCAAGCTTGAAACAAACATAAATCACTACAAACCAGAGTTTGGGTATTGCCCCCTTCTCAATGTAAAAGTCTAAAACCTACTGTGTCAGTGGTGCTTTACTGAAAATGTATGTGCTTTGAACAGTCTCATAAAGTAAAAATAAGATCAAACTTAATATGAATATATGAATAGGCTCATATTGATATTAATTGTTGAAAGATCATCAGTCAAAGATTTTATTTTAGTGTAGTTTTTATTTTTATTTTCAATGTTGTAATTAGTACAAAAGAAAATATTTGCAATATAATTAGTTTTCAGTGAAGCGCCAATGATGCAGTAGGCTTTAGACTTTTACAGTTAGGGAAGGGGATAGTATTCAAGCTCTTGTTTGTAATAAAATTATATTTATCTTGAAGGGCCTTGGAAAGAACCAATAAAATTGAACTGAATATTTAATATATAATGATATTAATTGATGAAAGCTCATTGGTTCAAAATTTAAATTTACAATATCGTTAATTTTTTTGTGGGGGAGCTGGGTCAGGCCAGGGGTCAGTTCCCATGATTTTCGGAATAAAATATCCTTAACTTTTTTTGGGGGGAGGGGGGTTGGGTCATGGTGGGAGGGCCAAAGGTCGGATCCTGTGGTTATTGGAATACAATATCGTTATTAAGTTTTTTTTTGTGTGTGAGCGGAGAGGGATTGGGACATGGAGGGAGGGCTACGGGTCAGCTCCCATGATCTTGAATGAAATTTTGCTATCAAGTTTTTTTT
>JAQQPU010012525.1:7787-19591 GCA_029168905.1 Artemia sp. Kazakhstan ARC1039 | reverse complement strand
ATAGCAATGAGAGATAAATTAGAATTAATAAGCAAGGAATTATCTGTAATCATAGACCTTAGGTCGCGTCTAAATGAAATCCCTCCAAAGTCGTCTGATGTTAATGAGGATTAAAATCAGGAAATTATCATTAATAAATCCCACCCAGATAAATATTCAATTATTTCCTGTAACAAAGAGGCGATGAAACAAACTTGTATTTTTCTAAAGTTCAGCTACCTTGAGGATAATATAATTAAGAGTTCATCTGACCTGTAGAACATGAAGTTGATTACCTAATGAATGCGAACTAAAGATCAACTCAATCAAGATAAGCGGTCATGAACTCACTACACATAAGGGTGTACGTAAATTTGCCTGGAATAATATTTGCAAAAAAGGCAAAAATGAAAATATCTGCATGTTTGCAAGTTGTTTAGTGTTGGGGGTGAGTGTAAAGTCTCTGACTGCCAACTATCACACCATAAAGTTTGTTTTAAGTTTGGAAGTGGTCATTGTTTTGGTTGTGACCGGATTCATTTGAATCATGGCTATGGCGCATTCAAGAAACTTTTTAATAATACCAGAAAGAGTTATCATCAACTCTTAAACTGACTCCCGTGTATTATCACTATGAATATTGAGCAGCCAAAAAACGAAGTTTGCCACACCAGCCCACTGTTCCCACCAGCCATTAAAAGAGACATGAATCCGAGTTATCAACGGCACCGAACAAACCCATTAAGAAGACCTCCATGTTACGTTCCAGCTCCCTCCCTTTTAAATTGCCAAATCAGTCCATCTCCCCAGTCCCGTTATTTACATCAAATGAACCCAAGAACTTACAACAAGTCTACAATAACAAATCAAGAAACCCTGGTTTGATACATTGCTCCTCCTCCTACACATTTCCCAGAATCCTTCTAGTGCATGTAAGGTAAATAAAATGGAGAAACTTCAAATTAGTCTCGACAAAAACCAGATAGATATTGCCTGCCTTACCAAAACATGGCCTGCAACTGAAGACTTTTGCTCCATTCCAAATTATGTTTCCCATTCTAAGCCCAGGATAGACAAAGATGGTATCCCTCTATCTCATGGTGGAGGAGTAGCTTTTTTTGTCGGTCTACCCTTCCTAATCGGATTCTTTCATTTTCTGAAATAGTGAAAAACTCCAAAACCGAAGTTCTATGGCTATGAACCAGACCCAAAACCCTCCCAAAAGAAGTATCTTGAATGATTTTTTGTGTTATTTATTACCCTCTTCGTAGTGGATTTAAGAAGGAGCTGACGGCATATTTGCAATAATTAGGGACAAGTGACCATCTATGCATCTTTTGGACCCCTTTATCGTCCTTTCCCACTAAGCAATTGATCAGTTACATTTATAGACCCATTACTGACGAGAAGGTCACCCATTTCAAATTAAAACTTAGTTCCAAATCTTGGGCCAATATCCTGTGTCTTACCAATGGTAATGAAATGGCTTCTAAGTTTTCAGTGAAACTTTTCCAGATAGATTGTGACACCTTTCCAGTGAAAAATGTTACTAGCAAATCTAACTGCAAACCGTGGATAAAGAAAAAAATTTTGTGCCTAATAAATGAGCGAGATAAACTCTTTAAGGAAGGGTTTTCCAAGAATCTCGAAAGCTTAGAAACATCGTTGTTAGCAAAATCCGTAAAGCAAGAAAGCAGCATGGTGAGCAGGTGCTCAATAAGTTATTGTATTCGAACCCTAAGAAATTCCACAAAAGTGTCCAAGAACTCATGGGAAAGGTCTGTTCAAAATTTTTCTTACTGGACAGTAATGGTGATCCAGTGAGTGCGGATTTCGTAAATGATCATTTTGCTTCAAATTGTAAAATTCACCCGCCACTTCAGCATATGCCGGCCAACAGTGCAGTGAGTGACATTCCTGTGATTGAAATTCATCAGACTCAACTTAAACTTGAAACTCTTGACACAAATAAGTCAGTATACCCAATATCAAATTGATTGTGGAATGTGCCCAGCATGTAAGTGTACCTCTAACTGCTATTTTTAACCAATATTTTGTAGATATTATTTTTCCAGTGTGTTTTAAACGAGCTATTATGTCTCCTATACCAAAAACTAAGACCTATAAAGTTCCCTCTGACTTAAGACCAATATCAAAAACCCCATTTTCTCTAAAATCTTTTAAAGTTTTATTTACCATTTCCTTTTTGACGATATTCATGATAAAATCAACCCAAATCAGTTTGGCTTTAGGCAGAATCATAGCACCACGCGTTGCTTGATTTATGTGCTTGATACTATTTTCAAACATCTTGAGTTGAATAGTACCTACGTTGAGGCTGTTTTTGCTGATATTAGCAAAGCCTTCGACAATTTGGATCATCAGACAGTTATAGATAATGCAAGGGATTTAGGTGGAAGAGATTTTGTTTTACGTATGTTAGCTAGCTTTTTGTATGGCCATGAGCAATGTGTAGTCCTCCCTAACGGGGATTCATCAGGTTTTTCCTCAATTTACTGTGGAGCACCTCAAGGGACTAAGTTAGGTCCTTAGCATTTTTATTAGTTTTTAATAATGTTCTACCAAGTTTTGACAACTATTTTAAATTTGCTGATGATTTGAAATTAGTGAAACAAACATTACTTGACAATGCTAAACTCAACTTAAGCATACCCAAAAGCAGTTTCATGTTTTTTTTTAAAATATACCCCCTATCAATAATTACCTTTGCATACCAAATTTAAATACTGTTAAACTGCTTGGTGTGCAGTTGGACACCGACCTTAAATGAAACTCCCACCTTTCCCACTTATTTAAGTCAGGTTATTTTCTCCTTAAATCTTTTTCCCTTCTCAAACGGTTCTCCATATCAATCCAAAACCTTAAAATAATTTATTGTTCTTATATAAAACCCTGTCTGGAATATGCTTGTCCTGTCTGGCATCCTTGGATGACCAAAGACCAATGTTCTAAAATTGAAAGTAGTCAAAAAAAAAGAGCAATAAAAATTATTCTGGGGACGGCTTATACTACATACGATGAAGGTTTGGCTAGACTTGAACTTATTACATTGGAATCATGACATCACATCCTTACCATGAACTTTGGTCACAAGTGTCTTAGTTCTGACTATCATTGACGTTTTATCCTCCCTTTAAAGAAAATCCCCCAACCCTTCCTAATACAATAATCAATGCTCGTAGAGCTCCAAATAACCAACTGGACCTGTATCCCCAAATGTTGACCATGAGATACAAAAAATCTTTTGTCCCCTATTTTGTTTCCCATTTTAATAATTGATATAACTTTTCTTTTATGTTTATCCCCTAAAATCTGTTTTATTATTGATTCAATTTTTGTTTTATGTTTATCCGATAATATTTGTTTTGTTATGGTAATTCTTACGTGCTTATGCTAGCTTTTTTGCTATTTTAGCCGATAAATCATGTTCTATTCTATTCTAATGGTAACGACCAGACGTCCAGACGTCTAATTTTTAATGAATTTTAATGAGCCTTTTTCACCAACAAAATTGAAAAAAGAATAAAATCAAAGAGCTTATCACATTTGCTGGGCATAAATACGAATGAAAGAAACCAGATCATTAGGCAAAAGTCTAGCATCACCAACTCAGATAAACACAAAATTAGTTCTATGGAACTAATAAGTGGAGGTAGGTGTTGATATATAGTTCTTCTTGATTTCATGAAATATTTTTGATCTTCGCCGTTATTATGAAAGTAAAGGGTAGCATTGGACCCTAAAACAAGCAAAATTTTCCCTTATAGGATTAGAACTACCCCCTCGTCATCCCCAAACTCCCCTTCATTGGTTGAAAAACTTCCGCGGATTCAATTTTGACTTTGTTTGAAATTTTTTAGAAATTACTCTAGTATTACTTCAGTTCACCAATCAGATTTTTTGTTAAGACTCTAAAGGAGCTACTATATCTCTTATAACTATATCTACATGCTTTTGATTATGTTAAAAATACTATTTTGATCTTCATACGCAAGATGATATTATATCATTTCCTTTTACCGTGTTGCACAAAAATTGTAATTTTTCGTAAAAAATTGATTATATTTACTATGTTCAGTGGTTTGTTTTTTGCTAGGTTCCAGCTATATTCGATGACACTAGCATATATTATATCTATAATGAACTTTATCAATATCCTTTATGTACACTTTTTTTCCCAAACGTGATTGTATTAAAAAATCATATTTAAATTACAAATGCTCTAGATGTGCAAATTTCCTTTAAAATGAGCCATTATACAGCTCTCTCTAAAGTGTTCCAGTGCCCCGCTGTCTGAGGAAAAGATCAAACGCAAGAACGACCCAAACAACATAAATTTTCTTTTAATTTCCAAGTTTTTTTTATTTTGTTTTAATAAAAGAGACGACTTTGGTACCACCTCCAATTATGACGTCATTGATCAATTTTGTACATGAATTATAAGAATGATCGAACTCTTGCCCTTAGTAACTCATATCTTGTCGAATCAGCTACTCAGTTTCTTCAGATTATGTTGTAAAAATATATTACCCAACCAGGATTTGAGCCCGAGTCTATAGGTAGAAAGCCAACTATCTAAAACCACTAGACCATATGGGGTATGTTTTAAAAGCTAATTAGCTGCTTTATGATCTCCTATAGTATAAAAAAAGAGTTTTTCTTTAGCTCTTTCGGGTTGCAGCGGTAGTCAAATAGTTCGTAGTAACGAAATGTATAATAAGAGTGACTCGTCTCAATACTATACCAAAACTGTAAAAAACTTAATTTTAATATCAATAGGTACATCAAAGGAATCGGATTTTTATGCTGAATTTTAATATTGAAGTTACATTAAGTTTAGTCTTATTCATCAAAAGTTACAAGGCTGGAAATATTTGCCCTATTTTCAAAAAATGGGAAAATACTCTTCAAAATTCAAAATCTTGATGAAAATCACACCGTCAGTTTCAGCGTATCAGAGATGCTCATTGTAGAAGTTTGAAGCTCCTATCCGGAAAAATCTGGAATTTGGTATTTTTTTTCCAAAAGAAAGATCACGGATGCGTGTTAGCACCCTGTTAGATTTAGTTAGCAGCCTGATTCGTCTCTTACTACTGCAAGTAAGAAAAAGCCATAGGCTTTTTTTCTGTTTATAAATTTCTTTGAAAAAAGCGTTTTACGCCAATCTGAGTGCCAGCAGTAGCTAAATAAGGGATCAACATATGTTGAAGAAAAGAACAATCAATAAAACCAATAAAGAGACTTAAAATTGTGATAAAATATTTACATTAAAAGACAATTATTGGAATAACCGATAATTGTATACATTCGATTTAGTTTATAATAAAGAACGAGTTTTTGCCTATACTAAATTTTATAGGCCACTTAACTATAGTATAGGTTAGTAAAGTTTACATAAAAGGACTGATATAGTTCATTATAAATGGTGTTTGTCTATACGGTTTCATTTTACATAATTATCTATCATTATGTAAAATGCAGTAATCTGCCTGATTCTTTGAGAGTCGTATCTTACTACTCCAAAGAAGAAAAAGCCGTAGGTTTTTTTCTGTTTTTTATATAAACGATCGATATCATAATTAGGGATTATGTAAGTTTTTTTAGGATTATAGTCTAGTAAAGAATTATAATAAAGAACGAATATGAAGTTATCATAATCCAATTTATTTGGTTACTGTTTAAAACTTGTTGAAAATATATAGAAGGATTACTTTTTTGTGTATCCGGGTTGCAGCGGTAGCTAACAATCTAGTAAGAGACGATCACGTCCAATGTAAAGAAATATAAAAACCCTTAACTCCTAAAAAAAGAGTCAAATCAAAACAAAAATTACACCATTAGAACCGCCTTGTCCGAAGCCCCTATAAAAGAAACTTACCGCCCTTTGGCTTGAATAACAAAGAAAATATATTTGTTTGAAAATCAAGAAAATTGACTTTAACCACGTTATTCTCCACAAACGGGATATTTTTTTCTTTCCGCTTTTTCTTTCTCCTCAGCTAGCTGGGCACTGGAAAACCATAGAGAGCTATATAATAGCTCATTTTAAAGGAAATCTAGTCACTACATCTAGTCACTTTTGTAATTAAAAATAAAATACTTTTTAAAGTAGAATCAATTTTGTAAAAAAAAATGCATTTTTGATGTATTTTCATACTGCACTCTTTTCAAAGAACGCTTTTTATTATAATAAAGAACGACCTCTTGCCTATACTAAATTTTATACGCCACTTAATTATAGCATAGGTCAGTAATTCCACAGATAGCTTGGCACTGGAACATTACAGTAAAGAACGAACTTCCACCCTATAGTAATTAAAATAAGATAATAATTTAAGACTCAAGCAAGTAATTTGTTTGCTTTGGTATAAAATACTGGCAGTGGTGGGATTGGAACCAATCCGGGTTGCAGCGGTAGCTAGCAACCTAGTAAGAGACAATCACTTCCAACCGATATAGTTCATTATAAATTGAAGCTATGTAAGTCTCATTTGATATTTATAATAAAGAACGACATCTTGCCTATACTAAATTTTATAGGCCACTTAACTATAGAGTATAGGCTAGTACAGTTATATTTAAGGTCAATATATTAAAAAATTTTATAATAAAGAACGATCTCTTGCCTATATTAGGTTATATTAAAGTTATACATTTTTTACATAAAGAATCGATATAAGACCAGTGATTAGATTTTAAACAATTACTTTTTGAAAGATTGGGGGCCGACTGGATTTGCACCGATGACCTGTCGAACTGCAATCGAATACTCTACACCTAAGCTACGGGCCCTTGTCATTACGAAAGAATTAAAATGTCTACATGAATATTATACACAAATCGAAATTCTTGTTTAGGGTAAAAGTTTCCGGGTTGCAGCTGTAGCTACCAATCTAGTAAGAGACAATCACGTCCAATGTTAAGAAATATAAAACCAAAAACACCTAAAAAAAATTAGATAAAAACAAAAAGTACACCAGTAGAAGTGACAATTTCTGAAACCCCTGTATAGAAAACTTTCAGTCATTTGGCTGGACCAGGAAGGGCTTCAAAATTAAGAAAAGTATCAGTTACCTCAGCATACTGCCCTAACGACATCTTTTTTCTTTCTTCTTTCTATTCCACAGATAGCTTGGCACTGGAATATCGTCTAGAGTTGTTCAAAGGCTCATTTTAAAGCAAAATAACTGGGTTAAAAACTGCTTGTAACTAAAACAAATTATTTTGAAAACAGAATAAATTTTCCACTACAAACTGCATTTTCGATGTCTGAAATCTTTATTTATAGAACTTTCTGTCCCTTGGCTAAACAGCAAGGGAATTACCTTAAGGAACAAACTGTAACCCATAGTAACTAATCCGGGTTGCGGCAGTAACTAGCAACCTAGTAAGACACGATCAAGTCCTTTAGTAAAACTAAAGTAACCCATAACTCCTGAAAAAAATTCAGATCAAAACAAAAAGTACACTATTGGAACCGCCTTGTCCAAAACCTCTATATATCAAACTTACCGTACTTACTTGTACTTGTGGCGGGAATCAGGCGTTTCCACCTCGCCCAGCATCGATGATCTTGGAGACCTTCTTGAACCATGTTGAGCGATCTTCTGCTAGCTGCTCTGGAAAAGCGAGCCACTGAGTTGACCATCTGTGTCTCAACTTTCTGAATCCCCCGATAGGTTCAACGTCTGACTTGGCCAGGTTCCACCAGTTCTTCCTCTGTCCTCGTTGGCGTCTCTTCCAGGAGCTAATAGGCTCGACTAGAAGTATTTGGCGAGGCAGGTATTCTGGCGGCTTCCGCAATACATGGCCCAACCATTTCAAACGGCGTTCTTTAATAGTGAGCGCAACATCTCTCTGAATATTGCACATTCGACATAGATCCGCGTTGAAGATACGGTCACGCAGCTGTATTCTGAGAATTCTTCGCAGACAGGTATGCTCAAACACCTTCAGTGTATTCTCATGCTGTAGTTTTACCGACCATGTTTCGCATCCGTAAAGGAGAACGGTGCGGACTAGTGCCTTGTAGATTCGAACTTTCGTTCGGACACTGACTTCGCGGCGATTCCATAAGGGTTTCCGAAGGGAGGCAAAGACTGTCTGCACTTTCTGTATTCTCTGTTGGATATCAGCGTCGGAAGATCCGTCAATACATATCTGGGACCCTAGATATGTGAAACGGTTGACTTTTTCCAGCTGAACTTGATTGACAGCTAGTGTGAATGGTCCTTTGTCGTGGTTAATAGCCATGAATTTCGTTTTCTCTGTGCTGACTTTCAAGCCGATCAGGTCTGCCCAGGCCACCACGTTGTAAAGCATGTTTTGAGCTTCTACGGGGTCTGACAGGAGCCAACATCATCCGCATAATCGAGGTCAGTCAGTGAAAGATTCTGTCCTTGTTTTACTCCGAACTCAACCAGGAATTTTTCAGTTTCTTCGCCATAGACTCGAACTCGGCTCACTGACGTGGCATATTATGCCTTAATCAGTTCAACAAACTTTAGTGGCATTCCGTCATTCTCTAGGATCTTCCAAAGTTTCTGGCGAGTGACAGAGTCGAAGGCAGCAATGAATTCCAGGAACATCAAGATCAGGGGTAGATTGTACCTTTCAAACTGCTGGATAATGAGGCGAAAAACGAAGATATCATCAGTACAGCCTCTACCTGGCCGAAAGCCTGCTTGATTTCCTCGGGTTCTTTCCTCCCTTGCCCCTTTGAAGCGGTTCAAGAGTATGATCCCAATATTTTCACCGCAATGTCTATAAGACTTATTCCGCGGTATTTTTTGCATTCGGTTTTATCTCCTTTCTTGTAGAAAGGGAGAATGACTGATGTATTCCAATCTTTTGGTAAAGAATTGGTCCTCCACACTTCTTCGAGAATACCATGGAGCTGTTCAGTAGTGACCTCAGGGCATTCTTTGTACACTTCCGGGGGAGGCCGTCTTCACCTGGGGCTTTGGTTCTTCAGGGTCTTGATCGCTTTTAGTATTTCGACTCTGGTCGGTGTATCCAGCTCGACATCGTAGGGTTCTTTAGAAACGGCAGGTGGGAAAGCATCAGGAGCAGATAATAGGGATGGGTTTAGGAGGATCTGAAAGTGATCCTTCCATCTTGCTAAGCGCTCCTTCTGACAACTGATGATTTTTCCTGATCTGTCTTTGACCATTTCTGAGACAGCAGCTTTCTTACCAACGGATTCTTTCAGGATCTGGTAAAGCTTGCGGGTATCATGTGAGCGTGATGATTTCTCTAACGACACGGCAGCATCTTCCCACATTTGGCGGAGGTCCAGACGAACAGAGCGTTTTACCTGTCTGCGCAGCTCTTTTGTTTCTTCTTTAGGGCCGTTCATCTTTGTCTTCGCTCACCGACTATTGACAGGGTCCTAGCAGTAATCCAGTGCTGTCGTTTGATTTTTGCTCGGCCTAGGATCTCATCGGCAGTCTCTGTCATCACTGTTTTAAGGTCTCCCATCTCTTCTCGGGGGTTGGGGTTTCGTCAGAACTGAGGGCGTCAAATCGGTTTGTTAATTCCAAATTGAGGGCCTGCCGCACTTCTTTGTCTTGGAGCTTACCAATGTCAAATCCGGCCTTGGGCTTGTTTTTTCTCGGAGTTACAAGACGTAGCAAAATTTTTGCAGCAACAAGCCTGTGGTCAGACCCAGACTGCGAGCCTGTGTCCGTGCCGTTGTAAGAGCGAGAGTCCTGTACGGAGCTTCTCCAGCGCTGGCGTACGAGAATGAAGTCTATTTAAGCCTTAGTGACACCGTCATTTGACTGCCAAGTTAAAAGGTGGCTAGGTTTGTGCTGAAATATGGTATTGGTGACAACAAGGTGGTTCATCAAGGCGTAGTTTACCAACCTTTGCCCATTCTCGCATCTGTGACCTTCTCCAAATATTGCCAGGACTTGTCTTGTGGTTTGGTCAAACGGACCAACTCTTGCGTTGAAGTCTCCAGCAACAATCAAGTAATCACGTGCGGCAATAGAAGAAGAAAGTTGCTGCAGCTCGCCGTAGAAATCATCCTTGGTCGTATCAGCAGCGTCACGGGTGGGGGCATAGGTAGAAATTATCGAAACATTTGCGGGGTTTCCTATTAGTCTGATTCTGGCAAGTCTATAGGAGACTGGTGCCCATTCTAGGAGAGCATTTCTGGTTCTTTGGTTCAAGATGAAACCAACTCCGTGGAGTCCCGAATTATCCTCTACTCCGGAGTAGAACTTACCGTCCCTTTGCTTGAATAACAAGGAAAATATATTGGCTTGAAAATAAAAAAAAATTGAATTTAACCTCGATATTCTCCACATACGGAATCTTTTATTCTTTCCATTTTCCAGGTTGCAGCGGTAGCTAGCAACTTAGTAAAAGACGATCACGTCCAATGTTAAGAAATATAAGAACCTATATCTCCTTAAAAAAAAGTCAGATCAGAACAAACTGTATACCATTTGAACTGCCTTATCCTACATCCGTGTATAGGAGACTTTCTGACCCTTGGCATGCACAGCAAGGGAAAGATATATGCTTGAAAATCAAGAAAAGTGGCAGCTTCTACAGCATTCTGCCTAAGCGGTATTTTTTTTGTTCTTCTTTTCTACAGATAGCTTGGCACTGGAACATCGTAAAGAGTTGTTCAATGGCTCATTCTAAATGAAATTAATGGCTTGAATCACAAGGAAAATATTTTGGCTTGAAAATAAAAAAATTGACTTTAACCTCGATATTCTCCACATACAGCATCTTTTTTTTCTTTTTATTTTCCAGGTTGCAGTGGTAGCTAGCATAAAAGTAAAAGACGATCAGTAGCTAGCAACCTAATAAGAGACGATCACGTCCAATGTTAAGAAATATAAAAACCAGGAACTCGTACAAGAAAATGTCAGATCAAAACTATACCATTAAAACCACCTTGTCCAAATTACCTATATAGGAATTTTTATGTCACTTGGCTTTAACAGCAAGGGAAATAAATTGGCTTGAAAATCAAGAAAAGTGACAGCTACAACAGCATTCTGTCCAAACGGCACAATTTTTTCTTTTTCTCTTTATCTTCTTTTCCACAGATAGCTTGGCATTGGAACATCGTAGAGAGTTGTTCAATAGCTCATTTTAAAGGAAATTACTAGATCTAGTGCTATTTGTAATTCAGTTCTTTTTAATTTTAAATCAAATAAAATTTTCCACTAAAAACCATATTTTTATGGCCAATCTTGCCGAATGACGTCATAATTGTAGGTAATAACCATATATGAAGTAATATTAAATTAATAGACGATCATTCGAATAAAAAATCATTGTATACATTCGATTTAGTTGTTTACTTGATTGTTTGAAGTTCGTATCTTTCTATTTCACAGAAGAAAAATCCTTAGGCTTTTTCCTGTTTTTAGTCATTCGGGTTGCAGCAGTAGCTTGCAACCTAGTAAGAGATGATCACGTCCCATAGTAAAAACCAAAGTAACCCATAGCTCCTGAAAAAAGATTTAGATCAAAACAAGAAGTACACCACTGGAACTGCCTTGTCCAAAAATTCTATATAGCAAACTTACCGTCCCTTGGCTTGTATAACAAGGAAAACATATTGGCTTGAAAATCAAGAAAATTGGCTGTTACCACAATATTCTCCACATACGGTCTCTTTTTTTCTCTCCGTTTTATTTTCCTCCTCAGCTAGCTTGGTGCTGAAAATCATAGAGAACTGTGTAATTGCTCATTTTAAAGGAAATTGCTATATCTAGTCACTTTTGTTATTAAAAATAAAATAGTTTTTAAACTTGAATCAATTTTGTCAAAAAAAA